>JAGPOW010001338.1:75598694-75664501 GCA_030014935.1 Caiman crocodilus | reverse complement strand
ACCGGCTGTTGGGCAGTATGAAGGGCAAAGCCCGGGAAAGGAGAGGTGGGACCACACACAGCATCGGGAGGACTGATCACCCTCACCGAGGTCCTGCGCACACGGTTTCCCTCTTCCCCCCGGGCGCTCCCTACGGATAGTCTGCAACCAGACACCGTTAAAGAGCTCTCGCGTTCCCACAGTTAAAGTCTTCTTGGTTGCGGCGTTGGCTGCGAGGTTTAAGGGAACTGCCGGCACGGAGCAAGGTACGCAGCGCTGAAGTCCCTCACGGCGGAGCGAGGCATTTAGGTGTCTCGTGGTGCGATTTCACACAGCTTGTCTACGGTCTATTTAATTTGTAAGTAAAATATTTCCTTTCTGCATCGGCTCGGAGTCTCTCGTGTGGGACGGGAAAGAACAGAAACAGGGCACCACGTTCCTGACCCCTTTCTTCCCCAGCCTGCCCGGTTGGAGGCCAAGCCTCCTCCCAATTCCTCCTCACACTAATAAGAAATGGTGTTCAAAATGGTCTATATTAAATAAATAGACTAGATCAAAAGGTGCGATTCCTATGGGAAGCCAGCTTTGCATATTGAGGCATAGTCTTACTTCAGTTTGTAAAAAGCACAATGTTGGTGTGTGTACTGGTTGAGGTCACAGCCAATGGCTGAGGTCACCACCGCTGTCCTCCCCCCGCACCCTAACTCGTACTCGAATCGAAGACAAGGGGCTCCCCCCACACCCAGTGTCGAATGGGGGAAAATCCTCACCTTGGATGTAAGTAAATACGGTGAGGCGCTTTGGGGGTTAGAGAGCAGGGAACGTTTACTCAATTGCACATTCACACGGAATTATTCTTACTTGTACCTGGTCCCCAAGGAAACGCTCCTTGCTGAGGGCAGTCCCACCAACTTCAACAGACCTATTCAGAGAGTTACCTGCTATAATCACTACTGAGTTTTTACAGGGTGGCCTGTAAGCACTTCGAAAAGGTGTATCAAGGAACCTGTAAAATTAACCTAGAGCAGAAGCCTTCCCCCCTCCTGATTACCAGCTTAACACGACTCAAGTCAGACCAAACCCACTAATAACTACATATTGCCTCCATTTATAGATTTCAGTGGTCTTAGTATTGGTCCAGTAAACAGGAATCCAAATTGCAGGAGCCACCCCAGAGGAAGATGAAGCACTGCCTAGGAATGGACGCTGCCTTCCACCCCAATCCTGTGGGTCAGGGTTTCGGCACATTTGCAGGGCTGCATTAGAAGTCGTGCTACTGCTGTGTTGCTCCTGTACTGACAAAAGATAGCACACAGATACATCGTGTGCAGCTTACTTTATAGGATTTGGGAACTGGGACGTGGTCCCTCAGGTTGCAGCCAGAGGAGGAGGGGGAGAAAGAGGGAAAGGAAAGAGAAAAGATGGGAGGGTCTGCAATGAGACCCTGCGCCACAAGTGAAGTCTGTTGCTTAGTTCTTCTCTCTTCTCATGTTTATTGAGGTGGATAATCACTACATGGTGGTGTCAGGAGTGGTGAATGGGAAAGAACTTTGTGGTCTAAACTGAAGAAGCTGGAAACAGGATCATTCGGTGGCTAAAAATAATTTTAAAAAAAAAAGTGTACCTTCTGCGTCAGCCAGCCCGCCATTCAGACACAGGAGGAAGTTTGTTTGCAGCTGTAGGATCAAACCAGACGGTGCAGGTGAGGAGGTTTCCCTTGTTCACACCACCTACAGAGCCGGGTATTCCTCACAGAGCTCGTTCGCGATACTGCACATTTTAACAGTTCTTCCCCTGCTTGAAGATCAGTCATTCATACTAGTGCTCATTTACTCTTGATCAAATGTCAGCATGCCACTATCTTCTCCCTTGTTCCTGTCAGCACCCCTACCCTAGTCAATCAATCACTGTAAACAATCATTAAACATAATTTAGGTGTTGAGGTATTTTTGTGTCATCTCATGGCCAGGTACTCTCTCCCCTCCCCCTTTCTGTCTAAGCCACTTCAGACTACAAAAAAAGTGGAAGTTCTGCAACCAGAGAGAAGCCTAAATAACCTCCCTGATAGGGAAAATTACTGCAGCATCTCGAGACTCTGCTGTACTAGGCAGTGAACAGGAACGAAAAGAAAACAGTTGCCCTAAAGAGTTTTAGACTAAATTACCAAGACAAGCAAAGGACAGAAGGGAGGTAAAGTGACCTCCCAAGGTGACATAGCAGGGCAGGGACCACAGCAGAAACAGAACCCAAAGGTCATGGCTCCCAATCTATTACCCCATGCACTAGAGAGAAAACCCAGATTCTTCTCAAGTTTTCCCAGTTTAAGACCTATCCCCCCAACTCGTGCCATGTCCGCCAGCTAGAAATACAGCAATTTACCCATACAACAACTGGGAAAGTAAAGCACAGTCATCCAACAACAAAAGCTGCGGTATGATTAAAGACTACACATGGCTCCAACCAAAATTTTAAATAAGAACACTCCAAACTGCAATGCAGCAGGTGGTTCAAAACCAGGATGCTGAGGTTTCACAGCTCCATATATTTCCCGTTCAATCCATGAGGCATTCCCTTGTTCCCAGGCAGAAAATCAGAAGTAGTCTCATTTCCTTCCAAAGAAAGGGCTGCATTTTTCAACCCTTCCTACCTTTGCGTAGCATTCCTAAGAGTCATTCACTTCCACTGGTTGCCTTGGGGTAGGTCTGCACTGCAGTGACCACAGCTTGTGTAGACACACCGAAGCTAGCTATAAACTAGCTATTTCAGGTATTGCTAGTATGTAGTCATGGCAGTACGGCGATTTCTGCAGGCTGAAAACTTTCCCAAGTGTCACAACCCAAATCAAGCAAGTGTCCCTGACACAACAGACTGCCCATTTGAATGGTTGGCATTGTCCCAAATTTAGTCACGTTCCGCCTCATTAGGTATTCCTATTTGGCAGTTTTCATTGGCTACTCCAACCGTATAAAAGTTCATGCAGTTTCTGCCCAAGTCGGAGAAAAGGAGAGCTCTGAGCACATGGCCACGCAGCAGAGAAGGCTTGGCGGACTGATCACCCACTAACGTCCCCCCCTGTCTGTTCCCAACGTATCCCTGGTCCTGCATGCCCATTGCGTCTACAAGTTCATCTTGCTAGCTCATTGCGTTATCTTTGTTCTGAAACTACGCAAGCAACCTTACCACCTGCGTCGTGACCACCAGCGGCGTACGTAAAACTAAAGTAAAAGTTATTTTTGCAACCAATGTGCTGTGTCCTGCCTCTCTGTACACCAGCCCACCTGACGTCTGCTTAATTAACCAGCGTTTCCTTTGGTAGACTCTGCTCGGCTGAGACACCAAGCACCTGTGCAAAAATACTTGGCTGGCCAAACCCACACCAAGTTCTGTATATACTAAGCAGGGTGGCTGCAGCTATCAAAGTTGGATAAGTTAAAAGTTTAACTTAAACATTTAGTTTAAGTTAAACATTTAACTTGGGTAGGTCTAGGCAGGTTGCAGTCACAGAGCAAAAGCATTGCCGGACCATTCTGCAGTTTCTATTACTGAGAGAAGTCTCATATAAGGAGGAGGTGAAGGTAAGACCACCTCAGGTCAATGACCCACATTTGTGGAGAATGACCCAAGAGGTATTTCACCAATAATCTGCTCTCCTTGGACGCGGGAAAACCCTGGTCCTGCCCAGCCCCATATTCCCCCCCGCCCTCCCCCACAATGTTTTCAAAAACAGATCAGGTGCCCCCTCTTCCCCCAATGGCTTTTACCATGGCGAGAGACAAGGCTTCGATGTAACGCTTTTGCCTGTGGTGCCACAACTTTCCCCTTGCCTTCAGGACCCCGCTAAAACGCCAATCCAAAGATTGCTGCAATAGTCAGAATGGCTTCCACAGCTTTCTGTGGGTTTAAGATGAGATCAGATCAGGCAAGCCTCTCAACTCGAGATGGTAGGATTACTGCTCTCCGAGCTGACTTCTCTCTCATTCTGCAACAAAGATTTCACACCAGATCACTTCTGTCAGCCAAACACGCTGAGAGCTCATGGCCTTGACTTTACACAAAATATTACTTTGTTTAAACGATCAAATCACAGTAGCCTGCCCTTAAACCAACAGGTGCCAGCTACAATACTAAATTGTTTTTTTAATTGGGAATCATCTTTTAGCCAATACAGATCAATTACAACAGACTTCCCCAAAGACAATCAAACACTCAATTTTGAGTTAATAATGTCTTTACTGTTTAGAAAACATTTGCTCTCTATGGAAGATTGACTGCAAAAGGCACACAGCGTAGCTAGACAGTGCTCTCTCTCTTGTGGCACGTGGTCGGGGCTTTGGATATGAAAAAGTTTGGGAAGTCCCTTATGAGTTGTGCTGAGTGGATGTTCTTGGACAGCCATTTATTATATGACTATCAGGGATCATAGGGGACCAGACTTGGTGATCCCAGGTGTTCTTTTCCAGTCTTATGTCCTTTCTTCTCTCTCCCCATGAGCAAACTCCAACTACTGAAATATTTGTTTAATAACAAAAAAGAAAAAGAAAAAAACATGGTATTTTGATTTCAAAGTGTTGCCTTGTGGGCACTGTAGTTTAGTTCCTACTCTGTCTCCAGGATCTCCATCTGAACTACATCTCCCAGCATGTGCTGAGGTCAGGAATATCAGTGATGCAGGATGCCAGGTCCCCCCACCCCGTTACATCCCACGATGCCTCATAAGAGACGTAGTCCAACCCGCGAGCAGAGCCAATAGAGGACAACAAGAACTTCAGACACCCAATCTCCAGCACCCATGTGGCAGTCTAAACACTTCCCCCAATTTTATTTTCAGATTTTAAATAAACTTTTAAAATAAATAATATGAAATTTCCATAGAAAATTTTGGTAGTAGTAGTTTGGGTTTTGTCTTTTGGGGGGGGCCGCGGGCGGGAGACTGCTGGTTTTCAGTGAAATTCTTCCATAGAAGAATATACTTTTCTGAACAGCTCTACTACTTTGCTTCTGTATTAATGACTACTGATTTGGGAGCAGAGCTTTGGACTCTGAATAGTGGGGAAAAATACCTCAGTCAAACACATTTCCCCCTCCCTGCAACTATCCCAAACCAAAAATCCCTGCTACAACTTGTAGTCAGTTGGTACAATGGATTGGTTTGGGTACGTTGGTTCTTTTTACTGTATTTCTGGCTCTGTTGGATATACCTTATGAAATCTGCCGATTTTCTCAAAGACCTAGAAAACTGTGCATTCAAGTGAACTGAAAGAGTGCAATTTCACACTACAGAATTGTGAAAAGCCAAGAAACCATGAACTTCCGCAGCCAGTCTGAAAGGACAGGGTACTGAACTGCAAGTGGTTTCACATTAGCACTGCCCCAAGATATTGCTTTAAAGGAAGATTTTTCTCACGGACCTTACAATCACAGTTCAGTGACAGATTCCTGCTTTTCTATCTGAGTTTGCCCAAACTATTGAATGTCTTCTTCAATTTTATTCACAGTTATCCCATCATGCCAGCTTTAACTGACTCGACTTCCATTTCATCCAATGTACTTGCTTCAGTAAAAGTATATAGTTTGCCAGATATATAGCAACGTGTATGCTAAGTTAATTTAATATAAACATCTAAATCTAATCTGCTGAACAAAGTTACGAGCTCTTTCTGAAGTTGATTTAGCCAGAGAATATTAATGTAAGCAAAAAACAAATCATCCTGTTAACCAAATCAGGCATCTTTTTAAAGGCTGAAACATTTAAATGCGTTTGAGGGCCTAGTCCACAAACCGCATAATAAACCAAAAAGATGTTACTGCATTTCACAGTGCTGTGCCACTGACTCATTGCAGAGAATCAAGATGCAGAGGAAAACTGTCAAGAGGAGAGAAGACAGGATGCTGCTTAAATTGGAAGAGAAATAATGAAGAACTGACATTAATCAATAATGTTAAAATGGAAACAAACATGGCTCCTCCTTGGAAAGCCTCCCACCATTTTCTGCTTTGAACAAACACCATTATATAACCTCCACCCCCTTCTCCTTGATAAGTGCCAACAGCTTAAAGAGACTGCATAATGTCTGCTTCACACTAACCCAACCTGAGTGCCTAGGTTTCCATTCACAATCTTTGGACTGTGCAATTCCCAGATCCCAATTTTTTAGCCGAAGGGGAGTGGGAGGAAGTAACAGCATCTGTTTTTTCTGTGCAGAAAGAAAGTTATTTCTGGAAATACAGGAACAACATCCACAAAGCAATAAGCACCACAGGGAAGAGTTCTCCCTTCATTTCTTACCTTTTTTAATTTAACACATTTAAAGTGGCTCTAGCTAGTGAAAGTTGCGGGCCCATTTAAATTCCAGTCCCAGAGACAAAGACCCTAGACTCCCTCAGACAGCAGCGATTCAACAGAAGCCAGGCTCAACAGCTCTAGAGAACGAATCCTTCCGTCTAGCTAAACCCTTGCAGCAGCAGCAGCAGCAGCGCCAGCTTCACCCTACGAGCCCCCTGACATGCTTCACTATTGATCCAGGCAGAGAGGGGGGAACAAAAGAGTGTGATCTTGTTGGCAGTCATTGCTGAACAGCTTAAAGTCAAAAGGGCAACAAGGCAGCTAATAAACCTGTTATATTGCTAGAAGTGGAATGACGCTAGCCACCAACTGCACGTGATACTGTCACTATGCAGCTCTCACTCGGTAATGACTAATGTGTCAAAATCCCCTGCCTCCCCACAACAATGCATGTTCCTAACAAAAATGTTCATTTTGGTTCAATTTTCACGTAATTTAAATCACAATAATCAAAGTTTTAAACCGTTTTTTTTTCAGCCAAACTAAAACTCTTTCTAATCATTGGGGAAATTGCAATGATTAAAGCTACATTGCAGAGGAAAGTTCTATGCACTTCTGAGATTGCAAAAGTGCTCCAGGCTGAGTTCATTATGATGCCTCAATGTCTGTATAGACACCAAAGATGACCACTGCTCCGTTTTCTGATCCACCCATCCAAGCGTGACGACTCTCAGTCTGAAACACTGTTCAGGATCAAGCACACTGTTCATTCATCACACCTGATGACTATGGTAGATATTAATAAATGTATATACCTACACTGCCATGGGGCTTGTTTGCTGCTCTGGTGCAAAGTAAACTACCCAAGAAAGTATCCTTGTTTTGAAGTGTTAGCAGTTTACAAGAAGCAGTGAATACAAGACTAAATACAAGGAATGTATTTCCCCACTGAGTAGCTGTAATGTGGATTTTTTTCACAGTAAGGTGGGTGAAAAATTGGCTTATGGGACGCATCCAGAGAGCGGTGGTGGATATCCGTTTCTCCCTGGAAGGATGTGGGCAGTGGTGTCCCCCCAAGGCTCTGTCCTTGGACCAGTACTGTTTAATTTCTTCAGCAGCGATCTGGATGAAGGGGTTGAAAGCACCTTGTCCGAATTCGCACATGGCACTAAACTATGGGGCACAGTAAACACACTGGAGGGCAGGGAGTGAATTTAGGCAGACTTGGACAGACTGGAGAAGTGGGCAGATCAGAATAGGATGCAATTCAACAAGGATAAATGCAAAGTGCTGCACCTGGGGAGCAACACCTGCAGACTGGGGGGATACCGGTCTGAGCTCCACAACAGTGGAGAGAGATCTCGGAGTCCTGGTTGACACACGAGTCTCCAGTGTGACGAGGTAATAAGTGAGGCTAACCACACTCTTTCTTGCATCAGCAGGTGCATCACGAGCAGGTCTAGGGAAGTGATAATTCCCCTCTGTGCGGCACCGGTGAGGCCGCAGATGGAGTACTGTAGCCAGTTTTGGGCGCCGCACTTCAAGAGGGATGTGGGCAACCTTGAGAGGGTCCAGAGGAGGGCCACTCGTATGGCTGAGGGCCTGCAGGTGAGACCCTATGAAGGGATCCGAATCTCTTCAGCCTCTGCAAGAGAAAGCCAAGAGGCGATCTTGTGGCTGCCTACAAACTCACGGGGGGGAGGGAGGGGGGTTTGTCCATCAGGGAACAGGGGACACTCTTTACCAGGGCGCCCCTTGGGGTTACCAGGAATAATGGCCACAAGCTGAAGGAGAACAGATTTAGATTGGATATAAGCAAGAAACTCTTTATGGTGAAGGTTGCCAAAATATGGAATGGGCTTCCAAGGGGGGTGGTGCTCTCCCCTACCCTGGAGCAAGGCTCCCTCTAAGGTGCTCACACGCATGGCCACGCGCAGCCTTTTCAAGGCCGCACACCAGGGAAGGTGGGGGCAGGAGCCTGGAGCGGGCTCCACCAGCTCCGGGGAAACGCTCCACTCCCCGCATCGGGGCTGGAGCCTGCGCCAGCCTCCGTCCCTGCCTCGCCTCGCCGAGCAGCCACTGCCTGCCCCGAGCCAGGCTCCGGGACACCCCCCCAAGGCCACGCCGGGGAGCGGAGCAGTGCCCCAGAGCCGGCGAAGCCTTACTCAGAGCAGGCAGCAGCTCCTCCCTGGGGTGAGGCAAGGCAGGGATGGAGGCTGGTATGGGCTTCACAGGCTCTGGGGAAGTGCTCCATTTCCCAGCCCTGATGCGGGGGAGCGGAGCACTTCCCCAGAGCTGGCAGAGCCCGCACCAGCTCCCGGCTCTGGCCCCGAGCCCCCTGCAATAAGTGTCTCACGCCGGACCGAGGCAGCGCACTCATGGACCGAGAGGGCACACTGCCCTCGAGAGGAGATCGGACAGGCATCTGGCTGGGGTGACCTAACCCCAGCGCTCTTTCCTGCCTGGAGCAGGGGGTCAGACCCGATGATCTGCCAGGTCCCTTCCGACTCTAGAAAGCTACAAATCCATGAATGGGGTGAAGCTACCAGAGGTTAAAAGCCTTCTGGGCCAGGATGTTTTTTTCCCCAAAGCAGACGAAAAAAAGAAGACTGTTTGTCACATTAGCTGGTCTAAACGTTTGGCAAAAATGAGGAACCGGGCAACAAAACCAATAGGATGCTAAGGAGGGGATTTTGGGTGCAAGTGGGAAAATAAAGGTTGATGAGGTGTGTAGACAGGTGTCTTATTTATGTTTTTGGGTTCAAAGTGTGGCCCGCCTCCTCACATTTTCCTACCGCACCTTGATGGGAAAAGAAAAAGGGGAAACTAATTGTCAACAGCATGGTAATGAAAGCCGCAGTTCTGTCCCACAAGTGAATTCTCCTCCCAGGCCTCCACGCTCCCTTACCCCCTGTCCTTAGCACCCCATGAGATATAAACAGGGTCTTTCACCCCCCGTCCACAGAGCAATGGCTTCAGAGAGTCCTGTCGCCTGGCCATGCATACACCCACCTGAGCCTTGTCCCCGACTTTCAATTAGTCACTTAAGGGTGACTCCTCAGTCAACACGCTATTAGCGCTCTGTCCCACATCCTCCTCTCAGGGACCGTCTCAGCAAAGTCCTGCAGACAGTCTTACCCTGAACTGAAGTCAGAATCCTAGCTCCAAGAATCAACGTCCTTCATAATAGCCTCCTTCTGTCCGCTGACCAGCGACTCCTCGCCTCGCATCTTTTCAGCTTATCACAGTTCTCCAATAGTCTTCCATCTCCAAAGTAGTTGGCTCAGAGGCTCCACTGTCCCGCCGCTACAGCTGTCCTCAAGCATCCACACAGGTCTGCACTACTTCCACCTAGGGGAGTATGCTTCTACTCCCCTTTCCAGGGAAAAATGAGTCCTTGCTCTTAGACAGATTGGTTTTTGGAGCAGCCCAATAACCTTCAGTTCCCTCCATCATGTGCTTCTGCGGCTGGGAGATCCTCAATCCCAGTCCTTCACCTGCTGCCAGGTTCATCCCTGGTCATCCATCATGGTCATCAGGAGTCTTTCCCCACAAAAAGGGGTTTCTTGCCATCCCTGAGGCCCTCTGCCAGCACTGACAGAGGGGACCAGCTCCCAGCTGGCTCACGGTAAGCCTCCAAGCTGGGCGAAGTCCTGACTCGGGTCTCAGACTCAGGGAGCAGTGAGCGCAGGCATCGCTGTGCTCAGGCATGTGACAGAGAGCGAGGACTGGCTCCCTGTGACAAGCTGGACGTATGGAGCGCTTGAAGGCGAGGGGGAAACAGAATCAGAACTGGACTTCAAGAAGAGATTCAAGGATTGTATTATTCAGGGGTATGGCAACCCTGTCTCTCTTCCAGCTCTGACCACATTTTAGCTTCTAGCCCCGTCCTAGCTTGAGCACCTCCTGGACTGCTGAGTTTCTTTTGCCTCACTGCTTTGTTCCCTTGTTTTTCAATAATAAGAGACTCACAGACCTCAACAAAGAGGATCAAACAGGAGCGTTACTTGCAACCAAACAACCAAAGCAAGGACAAGCACAATCTCTTACCCTTATGATATTCCTCCTAAGCAAGAATATAGTTGCAGTCACTCCTCATGCATTGCAAGTCAGAGCTGTACAGAGGTCCCCTTCCCTCCTCCAGCTTGCACATCTGGCTCCTGTCCTTGGGGCAGTGCAGGGCCCTCACGGGGCCAGCGCAGCACAGGAGGCGGCACCCGCTGCATGGCACGGTGCGGGGTGCCAGCACGGTGTGCAGTCCAGGAGGCGTGTGGTCAGCAGCCACGCAGATACGCTACCCTATCCATCCTTGGAAGACGTGTATGTTACAGAACAGTAATTAACTAATGCCGTAATGCAACTTTATAGGAGGGTTCCAGCATGGGAGAAAAAGCTGTCTCAGACGGACGAGCAGACGTATTCAGCGTTGGCTTTAGGAATGGCTTGTGCCTCTCCCCAAAGGAGACCCAGCTGAGGTCCTTCTTTACCTTCACCGGCAGCAACGAAGAGAGCACACCCCTCAAATTGGATACTCCTCAGAATCGCTGCTTCGGAGACTTGGGAATGAACAGCTGAGAAAGGAAATGTAGCTGCCAAGCCTACTGCCCAAAAGACTTCTATACCAGGGAAGGTCTAGTATACGAAGTAGGATGGCCTAATTCATTTACCTCAGAATTACACAAAAAGTGTGCCCCTGAAAAGCTTAATGGATGTATTGCACTCCAAAAAACCATCAAGCCCTGCATTTATTTGTACTAAGTCTACATGGCAGCCATATTATGAACAGCATTATTTACAAGCAGCAGGGAGTCCACATACCATGAAAAGTTAAGTGCTACCAAAAGACAGGATTCTCGAGATGTAAGAAGATGGGAAAATTAAAGACTTATTTCTGCTGGTACCCAGACTTGGCAAGCCATCCAACTTCTCTTTTCTTCTGATTGTATAATAATTACTTGTGGGCATGTCTGTAGTGCTCATCACTATACCATTAGCTTTACTTTCTAGGGGGTTAATCTAGAGGGTTAATTGTATTTAACAGCCTCACAGCAGCATTGCAAGCCTAAATTGATGTTTGGAGAGTCTGTGGTCCTCAGGGCTGCACAGCTACAAAGTATTTTATTGGTCTTTACAGGAACATGCTTGCAAGATCAATGGCAAAGTGCCACAAATATACAAGGAACAAAACAGCCTATTTTTATTAAAGAGCTCTGTAGCCCTGCTCACTCAGCAATAAGCTCCTTCCAGAGAGCTGAGAACATTGGTTTCCTTTACGTTTACTTTTAAGAAGGGTGCTTTCCACGGCGGAAGGCCCCGCCGTCTGGAGACAGCCCTGGACGTACGGCGGCAGCTCAGACCGTGTGTACTGCGCTAGGCTGAAAACATTCAGCTTCACATAAACTCTTCTGGCAGACCCAGGCACTGAAGCAACAATACCTCTCCCTCGTTAGGAAATCTGGTCCTCGCGCCAGATGGCAAGGCTAACCTATTTAACATGTTCTTTGCTTCTGGTTTTCTGAGCTGGGACCAGGCCCCGGGGGAGGCGCACCCAGGCCTAGGGTCAGAGAGGACCTAGTCAGGGAACTTCTGGAGAGACTGCATGTATTTAAATCAGCTGGTCCTGACGACCTCCACCCCAGGGTGCTGAGGGAATGAGCAGAGGTCATTGTGGGACCCCTGGCACGGCTTTACGAGCACTCGTGGTGCTCTGGCGTGGTGCCAGAGGGCTGGAAAAGGGCCAGTGTGGTTCCCATTTTCAAAAAGGGGAGGAAGGAGGACCCAGGAAACTGTAGGCCAGGTAGTCTTACCCCAATCCTAGGTAAGCTTTTTGAGAGAATTATCCTGGCGCACGTCTGCAAGGGGCCAGCACGGGAGATGATGCTTAGGGGCAACCAGCATGGGTTCATTAGAGGCAGGTCCTGTCAGACCAACCTGGTGGCCTTCTATGGCCAGGTCACAAAAGCCTTAGACGCAGGGGTAGCAGTGGACGTAGTCCTTCTGGAATTTAGCAAGGGCTTCGACACTGGCTCTCATCCCATTCTCAGTAAAAAACCTAGGAGACTGTGGCGATAACTACAGTCAAATGGGTCCCTAACTGGCTGGAGGGCTGCACGCAAAGTGTGGCGGTGGAGGGGTCCTACTCGACCTGGAGGGATGCGGGTCCTTGGGACTGTTCAACATCTCCATTAGCAACTTGGACAAGCACCCTGCTCAAATTTGCAGACAACACTAAGATGTGGGGAGAAGCGGGCACTCTAGAAGGGAGGAATAGGCTGCAATTGGACCTAGACAGGTTACGGGGGCGGGAGGATGAGAACAGGATGGGTTTCAACACTGACAAGTGCAAGGTGCTGCACCTGGGGAGGAAGAACCAGCAGCACACCTACAGGCTGGGGAACTCCCTTCTTGTCATGCATCCACAGATGCATCTTGAGCAGATCAAAGGAGGTGACCCTCCCCCTCTATGTGACACTGGTCAAGCCACAGCTGGAGTACTGCATCCAATTCTGGGCGATGCACTTCAGGAGGGATGTGGACAACATGGAGAGGGGCCAGAGGAGACCACCTGCATGATCAGGGGGCAGCAGGGCAGGCCCTACAAGGAGAGGCTAAGGGACCTGAACCTGATCAGCCTCCACAAGAGAAAGCGGAGAGGGGGATGGATCTACTGGCCTGTTACAAACTAGTCAGAGGGGAACAGGGACTGCTCCCATGCCTGCTGGTCCAACACACCCGAGCACTCCCAGGAGTGACTAGAAATAGCGGTCACAAGCTGGCAGAGGGTAGATTCAGACTAGACATCAGGAGGCGCTGCTTCACTGTCAGGGCGGCTAGCATCTGGAACCAGCTTCCGAGAGAAGTGGTGCTGGCTCCTACCCTGCGAATCCTTAAGAGGAGGCTAGATGAAAACCTTGCTGGGATCATTTGATCCCAGTACTCTTTCCTGCCACGGCAGGGGATTGGACTCGATTATCTACTCAGGTCCCTTCCGACCCTACCCACTATGAAACTAGCTCAGCAATTTGCTGGACGCAAGATGTGCTTAGTAGCATCTTTTATTGAACCAGCTACACAGTTGGGGAAATACTGTATAAGTTTTGCAGAACAAAAATAGCCTTCTTCAGATCTCGGAAAAAAGGCTGATATAAACTGGTTGGTGGAAGAGTATTTTGTGTCTAAAAAACTTCTTTTATTGGATTAACTATGTAACAGGGAAAGATAAGGAATATTTAAAAAAATAAATATTGCTCTCACATACTCCCTGGACCATGAAGGCTACATCACCCCTTCTGCAAGATCAGCAGTGCATTGTCATCCTTCCACTCACCAAGTCAACATGGCGCATGGTGACCAGCGACATCTTTCAGGGTTCAGAACTCAGTCCAGGACTCTTTAATATATTCATTAATGATCTGGATTCGGGCATTGGAAGCAGTCTGGCTAAGTTTGCAGATAACACCAAACTATGGGGAAGTGCAGTTATACTGGAGAATAGGCTGAGGATTCAGGCCAACTTGGACAGGCTCACAAGGTGGACAGACATAAACCTGATGACCTCCAACATAGAGAAATGCAAGGTGCTCCACCTCAGGAGAAAGAACCCACACCATCCCTATAGGCTCAGCAGTGCTCCACTCAATAGCACTACGTCTGAAAGAGACTTGGGGGTCATGATCTTACAAGGTCCCTTCCAGCCCTAATGTTTATGAAATCTATGAAATCACCTTCACATGTGTCAAACAATGGGCCACATTCTCTGCTCACATACACCAAGCTAAAAGCTTAGTACCTCTCTTCGGGTGTGTCCACACCTGGTCATTTAATACAGATTAGCCCAATTTAAGCCACTATAGGGAAGTGTCTACAAGTTTGTGCCCTTAATGCAACTTAAAAATGGTAATTTTAGGCTATGTGAGCCTAAATTTAATACCTGCCCAAACCAAGTATCAAATTTAAGTGGGATTGGTTAATGTGGATTAACATGTGTAGATGCGTTACTCTGCATTAACACAGGGAATTTAGTCCTGGGTCTACCCAGCCACTAGGTGGTATGCCAGGGCCCAGCCCCAGGGCTCCTGGCTGGGTGTCTCTCCTCCTCCTCCTCCAGGGCTGGGCTGCTTTCTATACAGTTTAACAATAAAAAACCCATCTGTATGTGGCAGTGGGCAGGCAGGGTGATGGAGGGGCACTGTTTGTTGAGGGGGGGAAAGAATGGGGGTGGGTGTTGTGAAGGTAATAAAGGTGGGGAGGGGATACAGGGTGCGTCAGCTTGAGTGGGGAGTGCAGGAGGAAAGGGTCAGCCAGGGCCTCCCCCAGCTAGTGCCCTGCCCCGCTGGTGGGCATGCAGCTCTGCTGGGACCAGGGCAGGGTTTTGCTTTCTGGGGCCAGCAGGACCAGCACCATGGCCAGCCGGGCTAGAGCAGCAGGGTACTGGTCATCGCTGGCAGGAGCAGAGGCAGCCCTGGCACAGGGAGGCACGGTGGACAGAGAGGGAGCTGCCGCATGCCGCCCCGTACTGGTCACATGGCTCCTGCACAGGGAGGGGGCTGGCCAGGGATCAGAGGAGGGGGCGTTTCCAAGATGGTTGCCAAATGCTGGCAGCTGGCTCTGGCTTCAACATGGCTGCCAAGTGCTGGCAGCCATGTGTCTGGAGGCTGGAGCTCCCCTATGGCCACAGGGGCACAAGGCAGGGCTGAAGCTTTAGTCCCAGGTCCCACCACATGTAGACACCTGCCAAAAACTAATGCAGATTAAGCAGGTTAAGATGCACGGAATTTCAGCAATCTTAAATTTCATGCATCTTAAATTAATGCAGCTTAAATTCACGTATGGACACAGCCCTTAAACTATTGGACTAGGTTAAGGAGTATACCACATGAAGTCTAGCAAATGCTAGGGAAGAGGAGAGAAGGGGAGATGCTTAAATCGCATCCTTTTGGGATTTACACAGATATGAAAGCCAAAATTATACACAAGCAACACAGAGAAAAGAGTAGCATGCAACGGGTCTGCCCATTGTCCTAACAGAGAAAAAGTTATTTAAAAATATATACATATGAAACAGCTCCAAAATGCCTCAAGCTGCTGGGTAACAGAGTTGAATTACAATGAACATTCATTTAATCTCTCTCTCTCGTCTTTGTACATTTTATTTAGCACTTCTACCATATATAAAGACACTCAGTTTGAATTCACCCTTTCCCCTACTACTGGCATGCAACCCAATTATGTATCAACAGCAGGAAGGGAGTAGGTCTACCTCCTTTTATCTCACTGCAATTGCTCTGGGAGGATGCAAAGACCCTAACCCGAACCCCAGAAAGAGGAGGAGTGTCACTCAGGCCCAGTGAAGTGACATTCATTTACAAGCATCCCTATATACCCAAGTGCCTCCATTCCTGTGGACTACAGGGCAGGCGAGTTGGATTTTTCTGCTGAACACTGGCTCAGCTTGCCAGTCATTGAGGTCTGCATCATCCCTATTACCAAACTCCTGCAAGGACTCTCCAATCTCTTTGCATCATGGACTGCACCTTAATGGCAGAATTATGTCCAGCCACCTTGCACTCTACAGTCAGAATAGCCCTGTGGTAACCACAGCAATGGAAATACAATATAGAGGGTGCTTAAAGTCTTTTAGCTGTTCTTAATACAAGTTTAAGCTACTTGCATCGCATCCTTATCTTTTACTTCTATCATTCTATTCTTCTCTCTGTACCTGCCCTGCTACAAAGCCTTCTCTACTACCTGCACTCTCTTTCCTTCCCTCCTGCTATGTTGGCATCTTACAAAATATGGTAAAAGCCCTGACATGGTAGGCATTTAGGACAAGCATCAGCCCCTACCCCAAAGAGTTGGTTAAGTGTTATCAGCCCTGTTTCATTTGCCTGAGGAGCAGTGACTTGCCCCGGGCCATGCAAAAAACCTGTGGCAAAGCTAGGAATGATACCTCAGTCTTCTCTGTGTCAGCCAGTGTCTTCCTTCTTATCTACAAGGAGTGCTTCCTCTACCTCTGGATACACCACCTAAAAGTACCTGTCCCTTCCTCCCAGGAGTCTCTTCCCCAGATGCGGAGCTAGTAGTTTTACTCCAATTAGTAGCTCTGGCCCCTAACACAGACTGTTTCAGTTCCAGTGGCAAGATCTGAGCCCTCAAAGGTCACTACTGCTCGGTTATGTTTGGGCCAAACTTTAAGAGTTGCAAAATCAAACTTACAAAGCCCAACACCAGAAGGAATTATTGAAACAACATTTGGTCCTTCCAAAGGAAAACAGTAAATTGAAAACAGTTGCCTTTACACAGTTTCACTTCCCTAGAAAGCCTCTACAAACCCACATTTTACAGCATCAAAGTGAAGCAATATTAACTTGTTTTAATACATTTTCAGTGCCCCAACCCAGCCTGTACAAAGAGCAACAAGTACATTTGCTTCTCAACATTCTTTCAACCTGTTATATAAAGGCAGAGGTATGAAGAGAAACAAATATCTATTGCTAAATATAAAGCATGATTTACTGCAGCATAATACTAGCAAGAGTCAAGCCTTAGGATTTTTTCTTCCAGTAGCTATTGTTCCTTTAAAAAAAAACAAACCAAAAACCGAAGGCACTCTAAGCAGACAGTTGTGGTAAATATGCATTTTTTCAAAATCTTACATTAAATAAATAAAAGTAAAAATATATCTTTCCTTCTCTCACAGCAGCTATTAAGAATTTATGAAACACCTGCATTTTAGTGTGACAACATAATGGTGCAAATGCCAGTTAGAAACCTTGTTTAAACCACCCCCCCCACACACACACACCCCACACACCCTAACATTTACAAACCTGCCAATTCTGAATCAAAGGTCAGGTGCAAATTGTGGGTGATGAGAAAGAGGTATAGGTTGTATTTGGTTGCATCACCCCAGAGCACCATTAGCCCCTATTGACTCAGCTTTATCAGCAAGTCTGGCTCTTTTGTGGTGCAAAGACCATATCCACTGCCTCTGTGAGAAACCCACAAGAGATGCCTCAAAGGATCATGAGATAACCTGCTGTAAAATCATCTCATGAAATGCTCTGAAAGCCATCACTTCAGAAGGGAGGGATCTGGGGACTTCAGAGATTGCAGAAGAGCACAATGCATCTGAACAGCAGAGGAAAGGGCCTATAGTACTTCACACCCACCTCTTCAGGCCAAAGACCCAGGTCACCTACACAATACGGTGCCTCATGGCACACCGTCCTTCGCCTGTGCCTGGCCCCACCCAACCACGTCTTCCAAAGAGGCCATATGAGGGGTGCCACAAAGCAGCTCGTGCAGAAGGATGATGTCAAGGAGGCAGCACTTCCACCCTCTCAAAGGGATGGAAATCATTATGTGAAGAGCCCTTTACTCAGCCACTTCTCCTTGGACCCACTCTCTTTCTGCCAAATACCACATACCCAGGGCTCAAATTACATTTTGACCCTTGGAGGGGTCTACAAAATAAACTGGCTGGGGTCAGGGCTGCGTGCGCAGGTCCCCACCAGTGCCGCGGGGCTGCAACTGTGGCAGCCAGAAGGAGCCACCACCACCTGGGCTGTTTATAAAGGCACAGGGCAGGCCAGGTGCTGTGCATGGTGGACCGTGGGCTCCAGGCTGTTATGGGGGAGCTCATGGACTGGTCAGCATTCCCCCACCCCCACAATTCAAACCCCACACATACTTGTTCTTTGTCACGTAGCACCAATATTCCTTTCCTACAGAAGATTTGTTCAGTTAGCCTAGCTGAACTAATTTCATCCTTTTAACGTAGCAAGCTCCAAGACACACAGCCTTAACAACTTTAACTCACCTTGATGTGTCCAAGTACTGCAACATATATGGCGCGATACGTAGGATCACTTCTTCCTCTTGGCCTCCCTGAGAGAGGATCACATGCATCACTTACAACACTTAAGGGCAGAGAATTAATGCAGGATGAGTTAACGTAAGAGCAACTTCAGCCTATGGTTTCTCAGGGCCAGACCTGGCAAGCGGGTCCTCTCAAGCAGGCTTCAATGCCAGCATGCAACCCTACAGAGATTGTGCAGGAGCAGAACAGCTTGCAGACCGACTCATCACTGCCTGTCTTCTACTCATCTAACTAAAATTAAACCCCAGCTCCCCCCGCCAAACCACACACTTTGCTTGCAGCGTAGGTAGGCAAAGCCTCCCCCTCTCTTCCACGTCCCTGGCCCTAAGTGCAAGCTTTTCCAGCGCGTATCCCCCCAGCCCAGACTGCATAAACTGGGAGCACATTCCCAGGGTGCTTCTGCCATGGAGTCAAACCGCAGTTTCCACAATAAAGTTTACCTTTTCCCCTGGTTTTCCCTTCCCTGTCTAACCCGCGTGCTGGACTTAAGCAGGCATCAGGAAGAAAAACTCTCCCTTTGAGGAGTCCACAGAAACTCTCTGCAGGCAACATGCTCCATCTTAAAAAGGGCACGTGTGCCTGGGGGCAAGGGCGGGGTATCACAGCAGCCCCTCGCACACTCACAAGAGCGATACTTTAAATGCACGTAATACACCTTCCAGTGCCCAAGGCAGGAACAATTACACATCCCTACGCAAAGAAGGGAAAATAATAATAATGCCAATGCTAATCCCGGCATGAGACGGGCCCGGCTGCAAGCTCCCAGCTGCACACACCGCAATCTGCCCGCCCTGGCAGCCACCCCGCCAGAAGCAGAGGAGCGGGGACCCTCTGGGCAGGGGCTCCTGGGAGCCTGGCCTCCCCCCACAAGCTCCCGCTGAGCGGCTGGGTTTGACCCGGCAGCCTGCCCCAGAGGCAGGGGGAGAAGGTGTCCCCAGCCACAGAGGGGCCAAGGTGGCTGCCGCAGGGGAGCGGAGCGGAGCGGAGCGGAGCGGAGCGGACGCGCCCGGCCGTGGGGCGGGGGCGGGGGCCGGGGCCGGGCCGGGCCGCGGAGGCGCCGGGGCACGATCCGTACCTGGCGGCGGTCCGGGCGGCCGCTCCTGCGCCGCGGCGGGGAGGAGACGCGCTTCTTCCAGGAAGGGGCGGGGCTTCTCCGGAGCGCCGCGCACAAAGCGCCCGCCCCGCCTCCCCTCCCCTCGCCCGGCCGGCGTCCTGCCAGCCCCGGGGTGGGTGACGTCACGGTGACATCACACAGCTTGTCGTGACGTATTATTCTTCACGCACAGGCACCGCCCTAGACCCACCCCTACAGAGCGGATCCGACGGCGGGGTGGGAACGCGGAGGAAGCCGGGAGGGCTTTGCCGGACACTTGCCTTGCTGAGCGCAGGGCCCATCCGACACTGAATCGTCGTGGTCAGGCGGCAGAAGTCGGGTGGAAGGGACCGCGGAGGTCGCCTCTAGCCCCCGCGCTGCCCGAGGCAGGACGAGCCGTGTCCATCCCCTGCCCTCCAGCCCGTGCGCGTCACACACGACCGGGTGCCTTGTGCCACCGCGATGGGCTGCGGTAGATAGGTATGAGGATGGGGAGCGCCTCGACAGGTGTGCCGCAGGAGGAAATCCTTATTAATGCAAGCGTGCCGGGGGCTGCAAAGGGTTGGCAGACGCTGCTGTCGGACCTGGCGCAACACGGGGTGAAGTAGGGCAGCCGACCTCCTGCTCCTATAAAAGGTCAATACTCCTTCCTGAGACCTGTGGTAGAGGGTCAAGCGGCTCCCCGACAGAGCAAGGCAAAAGACCCACAGCCTGTGCCAGTCTGAGCGTGCCTTCCAGCGCCTACACATGAGGATGGGTCTGACCCCCAGCAGAGGGGCAGCGACCTCCGGCCAGGAACCTCCGGCTTTGGTCCCAGCAGAAGCACGTCCCAGGCTTGGCTGCTGCAGGCAACACCCAGTGCCTCTGAGGGAGGCTTAAAAACATCCTGATGTAGCAGAAACAGAGGGTGGGGCAACCAGCAAAGCCCAGAAACGTGGGGAAGACCCACAATAAAACATAAGCATAAAAACACCTAAGAGAAGGGTTGGCAGTATTTGTGGGCAGAGTGCCAAAAACCCCCCAACCTCAACTTGTAAGATACTGGCATGCCAGGGGCAGATGGCAAGGGAGCTGCAAGGCCCTGATCCTTGTTGTGGCATCAAAGCTCCAGCCCCAGCCCCTTCCCCACCATCTACCCCAAGGTACACATGCCAAGCAAAATGCCATGTTCTGGCATCCATGCCAGATGTTGCCTACCCCGATCTAGAACATCCCCAACTGGTGGCTCTCCAACCTCTTCTTGAACACCTTTAGTAACGGAGAGTCCACAGCTTTCCTAGGCAGACTATTCCACTGCCTCAGCATTTTAACAGTGAAGTTTTTTTCAGCTATCGGATCTAAATTTGCTTTGCTACAGCTTCGAGCCATTGGTCTGTGTCTTCCTCTGCAGCAGGAGAGGAAAAGGACTTTTCCTCTTCTTTATGGCAGCCCTTCCAGGTTTTGAAGACAAGGTAAACGTGCCTAGTATCTTCTGCCTCTCCTCTTATGACTTGATTATCTTTGTTGGCTGCCTCTGGACCCTCTCTAACTTCTCCACATCCTTCTTAAAATGTGCAACCCAGAACTGCAGACAGTACTCCAAATGAGTCCTAACCAGTGCCAAGTAGAGAGGCACTATCACCTCCCATGTCCTGGCCCTAATGCTTCTATTGATACATCCCAAAACTGCATTTGCCTGTTGTGCAGCTGCAACACGCTACAGACTTGTATTGAGTCCGTGACCCATTACCTTTTCCGTAGTGCTGCCACCCATTCAGGTGTCACCTACTTTATATTTGTGGTTTTGATCATTCCTCCCAAGGTGCAGCACCTTGCATTTGTCCACAATGAACTTCATCCTCTTGGTTCCAGCCCAGCTTTCCAATCTGTCAAGATCTTTCTGAATTGCATTCCCATCCTCCACATGTTACAATCCTTCCCAGTTTTGTCATCCACAAACTTGCTCAAGAAGTTTCTATGCCAGCATCCAAATGTTTAATAAACATGTTGAACAGCACTGGGCCCAGGACAGACTCCTGTGGGACCCCACAGGCCTTTAACCAATATGCACATTTCTGGAATAATTACAGTAGGTAAATGAATACCACACTGGATACCACACTGAATTATGACTTTTGCAAATGGTCTTTCTCCTGTGTCTTTATCAGTGACATGAGTAAACCAAGGCACTGTGTATACCAGCCTTTTGATATATGTATAACTTCTTAGGGCTTTTTTTGCAACTGCATTAATCAGTTACTCTAAGGATGGGATACCATTCATTTCTGGATGCCTAGACAACCAGATTTGGTGGTTTATTGGAACCCACAAATTGCCACTTCCAACCAGGTTTTCACTATTCCTGAATGCAAAGCCTTATGTACATAAATGGTTAAGTATGTGCCCAGAAATAGAAATCCAGCCTGTATGTAAGTGGCATTTTTGGGATTTAGACAACCACATAAGTGACTGCTGCTGTCTGTCCAGGTCATCTAGGCATCCAGAATAGGAGGTCATACCTCTACACCCCCCAAGATCAAAGGTGGGTCCAGCTGTTCGGACTGCCATCCAGCTTTCTCCATCCACATGACTTTAGCCTTGGTGATGATTTTGGCAACATTTGCTGCCTGCAGTCAGCTTGGAGGGCTGATAGGTAAATATGCTGTATTTGAGCAGCCTGAGTAGATGGAATGTTTTCATGAGTAAATATTACTAGCCTGGCAACATCAGGAATTGTAACAGCACTGGTGCAATCAGAGGTAAGCAAGTTGTTTGATCTTTGCAAGATCTTCAACAATGACAATACATTGTTCCTCAGTTTCTCATGACATCAAATACATTCCATATGCCCATGGATTTTTTTTTAATGTTTTTGCAATGAATCTGACTTTATTGTAATGGGTTAGTATCTGATTCATCAAACAGACTGGGGGGTTTTCTTGACCAAGTAATATTAGCATGTTATTTATATTAATAAATTGGATTTTCTTCCCTGTGCCAAATTCAATCGCTACCTTGCCAAGGCCTACTTTGGTACAAACAGTCTGCACAACAGCACACTTAAGCCGTTCTCGCTGCTTGGCATCTTGTATTTGCAGAAATACCCTTGTGTATATTAATACTGGTTCATGCTTTCACTTACTGATGTGTTCTGATTTGGTGGTGGTAACCTACTTTCACTAACTGTAGTTATAATCCTCTTGTCTGGCAGTCTAAAGTGCTTATGCATAAAGGTTTCTTGCTAATTATAAAGAAAGGTTTCTTGGTTTCTTGCTAATTATAAAAAGACCTTAGTTTTATTGGCAAATGTGACAGACATGTTGCTTATGATGTCATAGATACCCTTGGCTCATCTTCAAGATCCCTGGCGATGATATGTCAGCAAGTCTTTCTGCAAATCTTTTGTAACTGTTTGCTGAAGTAGGGCCTAACCTTGTTTGATGCATACTCTCTGGAAGTCATATGATGTCTGGTCACTGTTAATAACAGCTCCATCAAGAACCATAAAATCAATATCAGATTGATCACAACTGAGTGCAAAGCTACTTCATAAGATGAGCTGCAGTGCCTGATCTTAGTTTGTTGTTTTTATTTAGAGAGTTATGAAGCATAAACACTGACTTTTGTAACTAAAGAACTCTTATAAGTCATTTACTTCATTCTGACTGGCACTGATTCAGATGGCGTATTAGCTGGATCTTTTTTGACTGATGTTTTTGTGATAAAATATGTAATCACAGTTTCTGTGTACTAACTATTGCAGTTAGCTGGACTACAATGCTAGCAGAGGCTACTCTGTCTAGCTCTGCTTACACTGGATGCTGTCTTTGTATGGACCCTCAAACAGAAGACAGCGTATTTGTACAGAGGTTACGATGCCTGGGTGCACAAAACAGTTGGAAAAGAAAAAATAAAGATCAGAAAGAAAAAGTCCAAAAGTCACAGTGTCCATAACAGCCTGTAATAGTTGCTGATTTGATTAATTGACAAATCACTTTATAACAGTTATTTGAAACGAACTAGGTTTAAAAATAATAGAAGCCTGGTCTAAACATTCTGTTTCTGCAGAAAAACAAAAGCACGTCATTATGTGACAGTGTTGTCATACTACATCATTTTGAAATGGCTCCAAATATTAGGCTTTTGGAAGCAGAGAGCTTACTTCATCAGTGCTATCATCTAATGAAGTAAGCCCTCTGCTTCCAAAAGCTTGTGCGGTACATCTCTGATTTAGTTAGCCTATAAGGGCATGTCCAGATGTGCACCGACGTTTGGTTCTCTGGGGATAAATAGTGGCGGCACACCTTGCTCTGCTGCTTCTTGTCCATGGGAAATGCAAATGCCTCACGTGCTTTGGCATTTGGCAACTTGCCCCCAGTGGCATAGGGGAGGTTGGGACCAGGACTGTGTTGGCCCCACCAGCCTTACCTGGAGCCCTGGGAGCCTCCTGGAGCTACAGCCACCGCAATCCTGCTGGACAGAGCCTGGCCAGCAGTCGCAACACAGCTCCAAGCGCGGGGAAAAAAAACCAAACAGTGCACACTCAGGCAGTGTGCCCTTGCAGTGCGGAGAACTCTGGACTATGCAATATGTGGTACTACAAACGTGTCTGCAGCACCACATACTGCATGATCACGCTCGTCTGGATACACCCTAAAGCTGAAACTTCTACCCTGCCTTGTGCCTGACTTCAGGCTAAAAATGGCTAACCACCTCTCTCCCATCTCTTAAATCAATCCGGACATTTATCACCGAGCCAAATTTCCTGTGTTCAATCACCACCCCTGCAATTCAGCCAATTTTGGTTTACATACAAACTTCACTGAAACCTATATCCACAAAAATAAGTCACCACATCTCCCTTCAACTCCCACCGCGGACATCTACAGAGACACTGACCGCAGGTTGCCTAATTAGCTCTGCAGTAAAGCTTTACTGCCTACGTGGGCAGTGCTATTAGGCCAAAGTAAATTAATTAACTCGGCCATAGAATAGCAGTGCGCACCACAAGTGCTATTCTACGGTGGAGTTATTTACTCTGCCACAATGCACATGTGACTGCAGTTGGCCGGGGCATGAGAGTGCTATAGTGTGGGCTGCCGGGTGGTTAGCCCTGCAATGTAGCACCCTTGTACCCTGCACTGTAGCACCCCAGGCCCTCTGCAGCACACTGAGCTGGGTGGAGCAGTTCTGGGCTGGCGGGCTGACTCCCTGGGCCCCCGGCTCACTGGGGCTGCACCGCCCAGGCTCAATGTGCTGCAGTCCTAGATGCATGTGCAAACACTGAACCCAGGAGCAATGAATCCAGCACAAAGCACACTGGAGTTTGTGTCACGCTAATTTCATGTGCAGATGTGACCACTGGGTATTAGTTTGGACTGGAACAGTTTCACATCCTTAGTGTCCAAGGGTTCATAAAGGGCGAGCAGGGGCATCTACACTAGTAGGATCAAAACTCCCATCACAGATCTCCACTCTTGGGCCAAGTTGGGATTAAGGTAGCTATTACATAAGAAAATGCTTGATCTTAACCCCTGGAGACCTAGTCTCAATACACACAGGTTTTTTTACCAATATAATTCAGCAAGGGGGCTGATTTTTTCACTGAAAACAGTTATAAGGTATAAATCCATTGTGAGCAGAGGGACCTTTTTATACCTTTGGCAGGTAGAACTGTCTGACCTCAGGGCTCTCAGAGCAAAGAGGTACCTTAAAGCTAGCTCTCAAGTCATGACATCTGGACACATGTGTTGAGGAAGAATGGTACTATGTTCTTCTCAACCCTAGGCTCTATTCTACCAGACATTCTGGGAGTGTTAGGACTCCTGCTTTTGCTTAGCTTCCTTTTCCTACTACATAGAAGATTTCATGGTTCTTTCCATTTGGGCTTCTCTACACTTCAAAAATGTACCAGTATAGCTATTGTAGACTGGTCATTTTGATCAACCTGAGTTTGGACACATATTCTGGAATAAGAATATTCATGCAAAAGTTTTGAAGTTTTGTCTGCAATAACTATTTCTGGATTTATTTAGTCTGCAAAAGAGAGGAGCGAGCAGGGATTCGATAGCAGCCTTTAACTACCTGAAGGGGGGTTCAAAAGAGATTGGACCTGGACTGTTCACTAGGGGCAGATGACAGATCAAGGAGCAATGGCCTCAAGTTGCAACAAGGAAAGTTTAGGATAGATATGAGGAAAAACTCTCACTGGAACAGGTTACTGAGAGAGGTGGTAGAATCTCTGTCCTTGGAGGTTTTTAAGCCCCAGCTAGATAAATCTTTGGCTAGAATGATCTAGTTGGGGATAGTCCTGCTCTGAGTGGGGCATTGGACTAGATGACCTCCTGAGGCCCCTTCCAACCCTAATTTTCAATGGTTCTGTGATTATTTTATTCTTCTTCCTTCCAACAGTTGAAATCAAAGTAAGACTTGCAGGGGTTGACAATGATGAACTCCCTTGTCATTCCATCCACAAAACAAACCCAACAGAAGCAAAACTTACCTAGTTAAGGGACTTACCTGGTCTAGCTGAGGGGGAAAAAGCAAAAAATGAAAAAAATCCAATACATGAAAAGAGCACAAAGAGCAGCCAATATGTTGGATTTTTAAAGTGGCTTCAGTTTCCATAATCTAAGGTGATATTAACAATATATGTTTCTTTATAACACCTACCTATGAAGCCTCCGTCTCCCTTTAAAGGTGGGGAAAAAACATTAAAATAAACAATGAAACAAAAAGAAAATTCTAGCTGGTGTCACAGCTGATTCTACTGCCGCTGTAGAAATTCCTGCTCCCCACTCCTGTGCGGTTAGATCCCATCCAAAGAGTACTCTTGTGGTAAGGGATCGAAGACCTGGCTAGAACTTGCAAACCCAGGTTATGTGACAAGCAGGTGGCAATACATCATGATACCAATGTGGGCAAATGTCCCTCACATCATGGGAGTCAGCATTTGTAGGTCAGTGATGCTGGGAGGCAGTGCGGCAAATGCTTGGTGGGAAGTAAATATTACAGCATGTAGCTGGGCTGACTGCCGAGTCTGGAATTTATATTCAGCACAAAGGTACACTGCAGTTATTCATTTAATATTTTAACCGAGTGCTTAAGAAATATTTATGCAGCCAAGAATCTTTGCTAGTGACAAGTTTGCTTAGGAGTGAGCTTGCTGTGGACTTGATCCATGGCTCATTAAAGTCAGAGGGATTTTCTTCTTTGATTTCAATGGGCTTTGATCAAGCTCTCTTACAAGGCACAATACAAGCTCTTGGAGCTGCAGCAGATATTCATTTTGGTCCCTTTTGCAAGTAGTGCACAGTGTCGGCCCAAGAGGCTCATTGCAAGAGAAGTTACTGGCACAGGGAAGTGGGAATATTTCATACCCTCATTTATCTACCTACATTATGAGCCAGGTCCTATTCCATCTATTACTTGCTTAAGTAGAACTAGCTACTTCTGCGCAACCCTACCTCACCCTGCTGAAGTTCCTGAAAAAATGTAAACTTACTCAGGCTTGCAATCCTAGGTTTACAATCAAGTCACAAAAAACAGCAGGCAGGAGGAGGACCTGTCTATCTTTTGGGTTAGTAGCTTTCCAAAACTCAAGCAGGATAGAATGGGCTCACACCTAGGCACCTAGTGAATGGAATAGGATCTGACCCTGTATGTATAAAAACATATTGGCTTTTGGCAAAGATTGCAGAAAGAGCAAGGCTACACATATGTGACTCCATCCAAACTCCAGCTAGGATGCTGCTATGTATGGCCCCCTACCTAGAAGGGCAGCTCCCTTTCTGTTGAAATATTTGTCCTGCCCTAAGCACGGTGCCAGCCCCCCAAGTTCCAAGGGATGTACCAGGGCATTGATCTGTGACAGCCTTTCCAAGCTCCCATACTGGTAAGGGATAGGGCAGCGTTCTGGCCACATCCTCCTGGCTTTCTGTGACATGCACTCTAAGGGAGGTTGGTGCAGGGCCGTTATCTTCTCTGTGTAAAGGGTGGGTTGCCCCCACAGTGGAAGATTACTACTGCCTGCACCCTGCTCGAGCAGTGTTCCAGATGGTCCAGCATTGGCAGAATCTGGCCCAGAATCTAAAAGCTTTATACAGACACACACAGCTGGAGTATTTGAGCACCATCTGTGTGCAGCTGGTTTAGCAACAGCAAAGCTTTCCCTCCACGTTTTCACTGAAATGCCTTTCTGTATTCGTGGTCTTTGAGGAAGGGGAGGAGTAAGAAAGTGCCCAAGCGGCTCCAGGATGGTGGCAAATGTTGCTGTGGAGCAAGGGTGTTTGAGCTCTGGCCTGCAGTCCAGCATCACCCAGCCCACCGGGCTCCTCACAAGTCCAGAAATTGAGTGGTAGGGGAGCAGTGGCAGTGCTAACCGCCGCACTCCTGCTGTCAAATTTCTAGACCCATGGGGGAGCTCGGCAGGCCAGATAGCACAGGCCCTCCTATTTTCTTTGAATCTAGGAGATAGAGAAACAGCCTGAAAGTCCTGACTTCTTTGCTGTATCTAACGTTGATAGCCTGGGAAAAAAGCCTGTTGTACACTAGTCCTTTTGGTTATTAAAATTGACCCTCAGGTTAAACTGGTGGGACACAAGAGCACCTGCAGTTATGAAGACAGGGAGCGCATTTTTCCATTATATAAGAACATATAGGAATAGGAAAGCATTAAGTAAATGCATAGTCTCCTTAAACACTAAAAAAAAAAATGTACTACTAAGAAAGATATAACAAGGGACTTTGGCTGGCATTCCAGGATTCCTTATTGAAATGCTATCTTTAAATCTCATGCAAAGCAGCATGACTTCCAGGTAGGGTGACCATATGTCTCATTTCCATTACAACAGTCCCATTTTAACCACATGTCCCAGGCATCCTGTTGGTGCATTCAGATTAATGCTTTTGTCCCGTTTTCAACGGGAACGCAGTGGCACTGGCACTATTCAGCCACGGAGCATAATAAGGCATTGTCAGTCCTCTGGCATCCCAGAGCGCTCTGCTCCCCACCATTCCCCGAAACCCACCATCCAGTGCACTCAACTGAGACTGGACTTGGGGGACAGCTGAGCGGTCAGACCGGAGGCACAGCCAGTCTCAGGGAAAACAGTGCCCGTGGAGCAGCACTGCTGCAGTCTGGAGGGGAGGTGTAGCCATCTTCACTGCCTGGCCTGGCTCCCCCCGAGCAGCGCCTGGGGTCCGTGGGGCAGGTAAGGCTGCGCATGTGCACATGCACGTGGCCCCTCTGACCATGCCACTTGGTGGTTATCCACATTGCCCACCCCTAAGGCCAGCTCTGAGTAGAGGACATGGTGGGGAGAAGTGCTGTGTGATGCTGGAGAATCTTTCAAAAGGAGTAACTTGTTTAACTCCCCCCTACCTTCCCCGTGCCTTTCAGGTTGTCCTATGGCAAGTCTCAAGAAATATGGTCACCCTAATTCCAGGAAGAATCCTTCCTCAAATGTACTTCAGCAACTTTGCTAGACTTCCTCAGAAAGGACCAGTAACCACTTGATTGTGTGCGCCCCACAACATGCTGGCAGCACTTCAAGATTTTATCATTTTAGTCTTGTTTTGGATTAATTCCAACTTTCGCAGAGTTTAGGAAGTTAAAATATGCCCAATTTGCCTTTTTCATATTTTACTTTGATTTGTTTTTAATGAAATGATTCCAAGTCAGCTTTAAAAAAAAGTAAATTTAAAACAAAAAGCATTAATTTCTATTGGGAGATGGGCTGAGTTTAGGAGTAGGGTTATGCTGGGGGATTTTAATCACAGACAGCAACCACTTATTTGATCTAGAGAACTGGCTGCAACTGGGGCTCTGCCCAACAGGTGACAAGGGCTTCTTTTATGCATCATATTTTGGTGTTGATTTTCTCTGAAATCCAGACAAAACTGCCCATTGTTGCCTCAAACACTCCCAGAAATTTAGAAAGTTGATCAGATGCAGCATACTTCTGCAAGAGAAGAGATTGACCTAGGCTAGCTTTCCACATGGTTTCTTCTAAACCCTGGTGTGTAGCCCATGGCTGGGATTTTTATGTTGTACCTTTAAATGTCCCCAAGCATCTGGTATTCAGCTACCTCTTTGCCTTAAATCCATACGCAGCCTGTTACGAAAGGTGGAAATGTTATCCTGTCTTGTTGGAAAGCCTCTGGTCTTGCTTAGCGATTTCCTTCAATCTTCTGACGGGTGTTGTTCAGACAATAGATTGTGTGTGTAAAATGTAGCCTGTGCTCTGTAGTTAACTGATTGGCTTCTTCCTGCTGCCTTGAAGCTGGATTTCAGTTATACAGAGCATTTGGAATAGTCTTAGTCAGAGTAGCTGCCTTAGAAGAGGAAAGCCCCTTTAGGTAGCATTGATTATTCACTGTTTGGCTTTTACCACAAATATCCCCTGGATAGTGTGGTCCTGTAAAAAACCAGTCACTCAGTACTGTGTGTGGAGAAGGCCTGCACATTTTAATCCCAAAAGAAAGTCTTCACCGAAGATTAAAACAGAAACCTAGACAGCCTTCAGACAGCAGGTCATTCCCAGCGAATTGTCCACAAGCTTCCTTCAGAAGCACTCAGTCTTTTAGCAAGAGGGCATTAAGGTAATGTCTTAAGTCCTGTGCAAGACCTCCTTCTCTCCCACGAGAGTGCAGTTACTTCTCATTAACCTGTATGCAGGGAAGGCAGTAGGAACAGTCACTGCAAAGAAGAGAAACACCAAGATGCATCCTTTCATTCATTCTCACACAAGGCATCCAGGTTGAGTATATCTCAGTAACTCAGAAACTAGGGACAGGCTACAACTAGATCTGGACAGGTTACAGGGGAGCGTGTGCATATTAGTAAGGATGTGCAAGACTTCAGACTGTGCTTCGGATCCGGGGACGCTTTGGACGCCAAAGCAGCATGCCCAGATCAAAGCGCTGGTTTATTCAGGCTTTCCAAAGCATTTCGGAGCTTCCGAAATGCTTCGGAAAAGCTTTGGATGGCTGGAAGTGAAAGAAGAGGGAGGAGGAGCCAAGGGGGGGCGAAGGGGGCGTGTAGGAGGCCAGTGAGAAGGCCAGTGTCTGGGAGGAGGGACCAAGAAACAGCATAAAAACCTCTGTTTCCAGGCGTGCTGTGCCGTTTGTAAGCTTGTTCTGCCTCAGGACCTGCACGAGAAAGGTACCCTAGCAGACAGGCAGCTCAGCCTGGTTTGCTTTAGTCAGTAGTTGAACTTGCCTGATCCTTTTTGTTGTTAGAAAGGATTGGGTAGGATTTAGCTTAGCTTAGCTTAGTACTATTCAATTCATTTCTTAGTACTATTCAATTCATTTCTTGCAATTTATATTTGCACTTTTTTTTTTTGCAAACTTTGAAAAAAGAAACCTGTGTTTTCCCTGCCACCATGATCCATCGCTGTGCAGGGAGGCATACAGATTGCACGCATACTCACACACACAACATAGAAGGAAAAAAAATCAGATATTCATAGGAGAAGAAAACAGAAACAGCACGCAATTTTTACATAGATCTTAGCACTACTTGTTACTGAAGCAAACAATCAAAGAAGAGTCCAGTGCAACAGAGGGAATAAAACACACAACACAAAAGGAGTCTCACACACACACACACACACACCCCTCTTTTGCAGGGCAGGAAAGATTAATATGAAGCATGCTGGAAAGGCAGGTGCCAGGTCTTCAGGCAGGGAAGGGAGCGGGGGTAAGGGGAGAGCTAGAGCTGCAAGCCCCCCCCGCCCATCCCATACATAGACTCATTCTCGTCCCAAGCATCCATGACATCAGTGCTGCCAGCGGGAGCAGTGTCTGCCCCTGATGTCCCTGTACCTGCACCACCTCTCCTCAGTCCAAATGTAGGCACCAGCAGTGAAATCACGGTCTCCTCCACCCCAATGCCATCTCTCAGCATGAGCCTCCCGCTGCCAGAGGAAGACCTCGAGCTGGAGCTGGAACCAGGGATGCTGAGCGCGCTGGCTCAAGAAATTCTGGGGACCGAGGGGGAAATCAGCGTTTGTTCTCCACACGCCTCAAATTTCCCCTAGGCCCAGGCCTGCTCCGGAAAGCGCACCTTGGAGGAGGCTGAGGTGGAGGAGGCACGTGGCTCAGCCGGGGCAGCGTTGAGCCTGCCGAGTGGGAAAAGGCAGGATCCTCACCCTCAACCCAGAAGGGGGTGAGTAGCAGAGGGTGGGAGCATTGTGAGGTGGCAGATGGTCCCAGGTTTGCCCTCTGCCAGCACTGCCAAAGGTACACGAGCCGTGGCAAGGATGTAAGACACTTTTCCACCACAGCGATGCTGATACTCGAAAGGCTGGTGGAACAACAGAAGGCCATCTGTGAGATGGCCTTGCTTGGGGAGATCAGGATCAGTGGCCCCCTGAACAGAGCTGAGTGGGGTACCATCTCCCAGATCTTGGTGGTCCTCAAGCCCTTTCCTGAGGCCACCAAGACCCTCAGCATGGGCAATGCCCTCCTCAGCCAGGCAGTCCCCATAGTGAGGGAAATTGAGAACCAAGTGGAGAAGTCCCAGGGGATCCATGTTCCTGGATGGGGCAGGCTGCTGTCACCAGATGTGCAGGCACTGGTGAGGCGGCTGAAGGAGGGCATCAGGAGATGGCTGGATCCCTTGCAGTCCGGTACGGTCCACATGATGGCAGGCATGTTTAACCCGAGGGTGAAGGGGAGTATGTGCATTGGCATCACCAAAATCCTCAATCACTGGACACAGGTGCTGGTGAACAAAGTCACGGAGGCTGAAGTGCAGAGGGGAGGGGATGTGGAAGAGGGGGATCCACTTTCCCATACCAGCACCAGCACCAGCTAGTCTCCTCCATGCCAGCCACTGCCAATGTGGGCCATGGGCATAGCTTCAACGCTGGGGTCCAAACACACCAGACCCCAGCCTCAGGCAGGCAGTGCCAAGGCTTCAGTGGCGACCTATCTTGCTGAGGATGTGGAGCCACTGGACTGTGACCCCTTGCCCTACTGGGCAAGCTGCAGCCAGACGTGGCAGGATCTGGCCTCAGTTGCTTGGCTACACCTGTCCTGTCCACCGACCAGTGTTCCCAGTGAGAGGGTGCGCAGCATTGCTGGGGATGTTGTGACACCCCACCGCACCTGCTTGGATCCTGCGTTGGTGAAACAGCTGGTGTTCCTAAATATGAACCTCCCGCTGCTGGGGTTCCCCAAGCTCCACCTGCAGATGCACTGAGTGCCCCCCTCCTCACTCCGTCTGCACCAGTTTCCTTTCTTGAGTTCTTTAAAAGCCGAGTAATGCCCTGCGCTCAGGTGGAGGGGGCTCGAACTGCATCACCAGCCAGCAGGGAAGAACGCATCCCTGCTTGCTCCTTCCCCTGCCAGGATGCGCTTCGAGCTATGGGGAAGGAGGAGGCGCCAGGTCCTGGGCACAACCACTGAAACTGCACCCCGCCAGGGTAGGGAGGCCTGGTGGGACTGCTGGTGGCGCAGCAGCCCTGTAAATGCCAGGATCGATGATCAGGTGCCAGGACCTCCAGCTAATGCATGCACGCACAGAGTCCTGGCTGAGGAACGCCCAGACTCCTCTTCGACAGACCCGAAGCGTGTGCTGGTTGCAGTGCAGCTGTGAGGCTCGCAGTAAGCTCAGCTTAGCTGCCCGGGATGCCAGTTTTTGCATTGAAAACCCCTTTGTCAGGCTGATGAAGGCGGCCCTGGATGGAAAGAACAATAAAGAAGCCAGAGGCTGGCCTAGCCGGCAAGGCAGACAAGAAACCCAGTCAGTGAAATGGAAATGGAGGCATCAGGGGGTGAGGGACAGGCTGGGGTCAGGAGTAGGAGAGAGAGGGGGATGCAGCAGCAGCAGCGCAGGTAAAAGTGCAGAGGTGCCGGGGTGTCAGGCGTCCGGCAGGTCGCGGGGTGCCACAGCTCCACTGTGAAGATTGAGTCCAGGAGTTTCTGTACCCACTAGCTAGGAGGCTGATGAAGTGCACTTCATAGGCCCAGCTCTGAAAAGCGGTGTGCATTGTACTGTGTTCCCCCTCAGGATCAGACCTGAGAGACTAGGGGCAGAGTGTTTTTTTGGGTAGCTGGGTATTGTTGTGTTTGACTAATTCTGGTGTGCAGTTTTGGGGGGTACTGGAGATAGTTGGCAGGTTCTCTGTTTTGAGCTATAGGAAGTTGGCTTCACTTCTGGTGAGGAGGTTACATGCTTGTTTGAATGCAGAAACCTAAGGAGACACGCACACATAGCCAGCAGGCTTCATGGCCCAGCACTCAGGCCTGCAGTAGACTTCACCCCTCTGTGCCCCAAGACAGATGCAGTCACACGAGCACCCACCCACATCACGAGTTTTGCCTGTCAGCACCCAGAGGTGCAGGGCCCCAGAAGCCAGGCTCCCCTTGCACCTATGTGCTTGACAGCTAGCAGGCTCCATGGCCACAGCAGGGACCATCATCCCTGCAGTTTCAGCCCACTGCGCCTTAACACAAACAGGATCATTTGTCACGAGTTTTGCCTGTCAGCAGCTTGAGGTGCAGTTCTCCCCTGCGCCTATCTTCTTGAAACTTGGCAGACTACCACCCCTGCAATTTTCACCCTCCCGTGATGTAACACATACATATGACACAAGAATTTTGGATGTTTATGTCACTGGGATCCTATGACCCCTAATGACTTCCTGCCCCTGGGGCAGGGGGCTGGACTCGATGATCTTCTGAGCTTCCTTTCAGCCCTAATGTCTATGAAACCTATAAGTTTCAAGAAGATCGGTGCAGGCGTTTGGGGGCAACTGCACCCCAAATTCTTGAAAGCAAACCTGAAGATGTTCAAAGTAGGTGCTTGAACCACCTTCAGCGGCAGACTATTCCAGACCTTGGGGACTCAGAGTATAACTTATGTCCAGCCTGAAATGGTCCTGAAGGAGTTTATGACCGTTCAACCTGGTCATCTCCTGGGGTGCTCTGGTGAACAGACGTTCCTCCAGATCCTGATGAGCACGCGTGATAAAATTATAGGCAGCCACCGGATCACCCCTGAGCCTTTGCTTTTCCAGGCTGAAGAGTCCCATGGCTCTCAGCCTCTCATCATAAGGTGTGTTTTCCTGACCTCTGATCATGCACATGGCTCTCCTCTGCACTCTCTCGAGCTTCTCTACATCCTTTCAGAATTGCAGAGCCCAAAACTAGACGCGGTACTCCAGCTGTGGCCTCACCAAGGCCAAGTACAGTGGGAGAATGATGTCTTGGGATTTGCTTGAGAAGCATCTATGAATGCAAGCCAGTATTCAGCATCACACTGAAGGCTCATGTTCATCTTGTGGGCAATCATGATCCCCATGTCCTTTTCATTTATAGTGCTAGCTAGTGTAGCACTGCCAAGCCTATAAGCATGCTGTGGGTCTTTCTTTCCAAGGTGGAGAACTTTGCATTCTTCAGTGTTAAACACCATCAGGTTCTCGCCCTCCCATTTCCTGAACCTGTCAAGTTCAGCCTGGATCACTCTCCTGTCCTCAGGTGTGGATGCTTTACCCCAGAGCTTGGTGTCATTGGAAATGAGATTGGTCAAGCAAGACCTACCCACAACAAACCTGTGCTGGCTCGCTCTCAGGATGCTGCCATTGGCCAATCTGTCAAGAATGGCTTCTTTGATAATCTTTTCTAAGACCTTCCCCAGAATAGAGGTCAGGCTGATGGGCCTGTAGTTTGCTTGATCCACTTTCCTTCCCTTCTTGAAGATAGGCACCACACTGGCCTCCTTCCAGTCCTCAGGCACTTCACCAGAGCACCGGGAGCTCTCTAAGATTCGTGCCAAGGGCTGTGCTATGATGCCAGCCAGCTCCTTGAGTACCCGGGGGTGTAAGCTTTCGGGGCCGGCTGACTTGAAGGCGTCCAGCCTCTCTAGGTGTTCCTTCACGAGATCTGTATTGAAGGAGGGTAAGGAATCATCCTCACCCAGTCATTCCTGTCCTGTAATGGGCAGGGGAGCCCCTTGAGACTGGTGAAAAAAAATGATGCAAAGTATGCATTTGGCAAGTTGTCTTTTTCCTGGGGATAGGTTGTCACATCGGTTGTCCTATTTGGTTTAGCAGGGGTCTAGTTTTGCCTTTGCTTTTCCTCCAGCTCCCCACATACCTAAAAAAGGACTTTTTATTGTCCTTGACACGTGTGGCTAGTTGGAGTTCAGTCGCAGCCTTGGCTTTCCTGGTTTTCTCCCTGCAGGTCTGGACCAGGGCAGAATATTCCTCCCTGGAGGTGGATCTAGTCCTCCATCCTTTGTAGGTCTGCCTTTTTAGATGCAGGAGGTTTGCTAGTTCCCTGCAAAGCCAAGGGAGCTGCTGTGCCCCCTTGCTGCCTTTCCTCTGAGATGGGGTAGACTTAGCTTGTGCATTGAGGATCGCTCCCTTGAGGAGCAACCACTCTTCCGGGACTCCCTCCCCCTGGGGTCTCGGTCCCTTAGGCCCTCACCGACAAGCCTCCTGAGCTTGTCAAAGTCAGCTTTCCTAAAGTCGAGGACTTCTGTTTTGCCGACTGACTTGCCAGCTTTACGGCAGATGGTGAAGGTCATGGTCACTGTCACCCAGGTTCCCATTAATCATTAGGTTGCCGATTGCGTTGTCCCCCGTAGCCGGTACCAGGTCAACCAGCACTTTACCTCTCATCAGTCCATCAACTTCCCGTGTCAAGCAGAGTTCATCTGTGCATGAGAGAAAGCTTTGCAACCACTCTGATTTGGCCGAGCGCTCTTCCCACGAGATGTTGGGGTAGCTGGAGTCTCCCATGACAACCAGGCACCGGGAGCGTGCAGCTTCAGCCAATTCCCTGACGAAACTTGGCAGGCTTCATGCTCTCAGCAGGGGCTAGTTTAATCTAAATCAGACAGAAAACAAAGTTATAGATATTTCATTGATTCCCCATTATACCCTACGGCCGGATCTGGTTCAAAGCAGGAAACAATCCGGACTGCTGACGTCCGAAGCGGCTGGATCCAAAGCCGGACTGAATAGCTGCCTACTTGCACAGGCCTAATATATAGTACATATATTTTACTGTATTCACAGTGGCAGACTGACTGGGGGGCAGGGAGGGTGCCGTGGCCTCTGGGTGCCAGCCAGGCCCTTCAGAGCTCTTATTACATGATGTGACTAAGTATTGTTACAAGAAGAATTGGGGGCGCGTGGGGGAAGAGAGGTGCAAATGCAAGCATTGGTCCCCGGGTGCTGGAGACCCACAGTACATCACTTTATATTCATGAGGCTTTTAAGCTAGGCTCCTAGTCACTTAGTATGTTGTCTACCTAGTTGTCTACCTTGTGTTTTTCTTTGTTGTTAATCAGTTTCTTGATTATGTTCCAAACTTAAAAGAAATGGATAATCTCTCGTCACAGAGGAAGGTAATTCATTCAAATTGGAACTTTCTGATAATCAATAATGAACAGTTTGATTAACAGAATTTTCCTGTCACTTACTTCTTGGGACCCTTTCTTGATTTATACAACTAAAAGAATGCTTTGAAGATGCTGGACTAAGGGTACAACAAGGAAGTGAAAACGCCTAACAGTGCACGCTTCAAGAATGAGAAATCTCTCTGACACGAGTTGCTGCTGTGCCGCAGCCATCTCAAGATGCTGGAAGAAACAGACCATCTCTCTTGCTGCCTGTTTGGTGAGAAATCATCACCTTATAGTTAATTTCCAGACTTTTCTTTGGTCTGGGCTCATTTGATTTTGAATACTTGTAGTAAATAAAGCCTCTCTGTCACTCGTCAAATGAGGTGTCGTGTCAATCCCAAGGCTAGTCCAGAATCCTAGGTTTTATTAGCTAACACATGCCGTGCCCAATTCAAGGAGCAAATTCTTCCTCAAAATCCAATTAATTGGAGAGATAAAAGGTGACAAACAAACTCTAGAAAATTTAGTCTGGAGAAGAGAAGACTGAGGGGGGATTTAATAGCAGTCTTCAACTACCTGAAGCGTGGTTAAGAGGATGGAGCTAAACTAGTCTCTGGGGTGGCAAGGAGCAGTGCTCTGAAGTTGCAGCAAGAGAAGTTTAGATTAGATATTAGGAAAAACTCTCTCACCAGGTCAGTAAAGCAGTCGAACAGGCTGTCTCCATCCTTAAAAGTTAAGACTCATCTAGAAAAAGTCTTGGCTGAGATGATCTAGTTGGGAATGGTTCTGCTTTGAGCAGGGGGTTGGACTAAGTGACCTCCTGAGAGTCCCCCCCCAACCCCAATTTTGTATGATTCTACTGCTTGGTGTGCAGAACCTAACTCAGCTAAACCAGCAACAGTATGTCATGTCTTCAAAAGACTAACACTTGCTTGGCAAGTTAAGAAAAATCATTTCAAGACCAGGAGGCCAGGACTACCTGGTGGCTCCTGTTATAACATAGAAACCACCACCCCCCCCCAAATTATAGACACAGTAAATAAACTAAGAACACAACGACCCTTGCCATTCTGAAGTATGGAAATACATAGTCAAGGCACCTAGAGAATGGACATTATCATGTGTTTCCGCATCCAAGTCCTTCTCACTTGGATACACATTCAGAGGACATTACTTTCAGGGACATGGAGTAGTCAATATTTTCCAGAAAGTAATTGCAGCAATTGTAGTCCTCATTTTAAGCATAGAGTAAACCAATTTAGGCCATCACTGTGCTAATATCAACAGATGAGATTATGCCTTTCATTCAATACAGGCATCCCAATTCGGTGTTTGAAACAAATAACAGCAGTTTCGTCTCTTGGAAGCCTGTGTTTCTTATTCCCGGTGATTTTACAGATGATTCACTTAGTTGTCTTTAATAAAACCTCTCTCTTACAGGTAATTTGAAACCCAGCATCCCAGTCTTTAAGCAGGCAATTTGACCTTCTCATACAGATACTTTCTAAGTACAACTGAATCTTCAGAGTTTGTCTCTTAAAATTTCCTCGCTTTCCATACATTCCCTCTCATCTCCGATTTTCCTGAGTCTTAGAAAAAAAACAAACTGCTTAGCCTTAGCTTTTGGTTGTACTCAGGCTGTGAGACGAGTGATAATAGACTTCTTAGTGCCAGCTGAAGAAACTGCTGGACAGCATATATAGATATATATATACACATATATATACACACACACACACACCATCAGGAGTGAAATCCAGCCTTCTGTCAACTTCAAACCAAGATTTCACCTTGAGTCACTCAGTATTCCTGTGTCTAGACCTGCAGCTGCCATGTCCATGCATGTAGTTAGCCACCTAGTGTACTTGTATGACCGACCTAACAGAAGTGGTGAACAATATGCCCGTCCAGATCATTGTAACAGGGCAAAGACAGCCCTGTTTCTTTGATGTTACTAAGCTGCAAGGGGTGGGGGGAGAGTCAGGTCAAGGACAGGGAAAAGTTAATTTCTTAGCAAACACAGTTGGGAAGGGGAGTGAATATTAACTGATTAGGAGCCAGCAGCTACTTAAGTCCACAGCAAGGGGTTTTCCTTTGCCCCCTGGGGCACAGCGTGGGGAGATTCAGTGGGGACGCCGGGAGCAGCAGACCCAGTACTGGAGCAGCTTGCTGATAAGACCTGCTGGCTGGGTGTAGGTGACCACAGTGACTGGTGAAGTAAGGAGGTGAGGGAGAGAGGAGAAACTTACTGGCTGGGAAAAGGTCCCACGGAGAAAGGATCCGCTGGTACTGCAGGAAAGAGAAGCGAGAGTGGGACCGGAGCGCAACTGCCTGACGTGGGAGAGTGGGCTGCACGCTGGTGGAGAAAAGGGAGACGGCCAGGGTGCTCCACAACCTACAGGGAAGTTACTAATAAACCGATTTTCTTTTATCCTGTTTCTGGGGTGATTTACTACACCCTCTCTCTCTCTGGGGAATGTAACTTCTTATTCTTCCATCATTCAACAGCATAGCAGGCGAGTCCCAAGGAGAGAGATTTTGTTATTCACCCCCACCCAGCCATGATTATCCTCTGCCTGAATTCCTAATATTCCTCCTGGAGAAAGAGTGTCCCTACATTTAAGAGTTTGAACTTTGCTGAACTTAAATGTAAGTTAGTTCCCAGAACTAGGGAACTAATTTCCTTCTAACTTGATTTTAACAGTCATTCTCAGAAACCATAAAAGAAAAAAAATCAAATCCAGTGGACTGTACCAGATGCATCGACTCTAACCAGATCCATATCTTGCAAATGAGCTCCACAGAGGTAGTGTTCATGACAAGACTGATACTCAAAGCTGATTAAGATATTCTATTTGGCACAATCATATATTACTAAAATAGGCTGAGATGAACATAAATCAAATTCAAAGCTTAAATGCAAAGGGACAATGTTAGATTGATGTCTCTCTGTACTCCTGAGAGTTTGATTTCTCAATCTTAAAAGGAAAACAAGAAGGAGACTCATGGTTCAATTTGGCTGCTTTGCATTGCATAGACAAGACTTGAAAGCTCAGTCCCTCAATAAAACAACCCCATTACTTTTTTCCTGCTTGTTCTTTTACATTACAAATTCAGTTCTTGTTCCACCATCCCTCTTTTTCAGAAAGATGATATAAACAAACAGTCTGGAATAGGATTATGTAAGTACTTAGACCATGAAAACACAACCTGATTACTTGCAGGGCAATTATTCTTTATTTGATTCTTCAAAATTGAGTCTCTTAATTAACATTTTAAAAAATAATAATTCAAATGCCTGGCAAACAGGTGGGAAATTTGTTGTTAAGAGTATAAAATGCCGGCCCTTTCAGTGACAGCCTGCCCCTGCCTTACATGTCTAGGACTGCCACTGAAGCAGGGAAGGAAAACCCACAGGACTGGATTATTCATTATCCAAAATCTTGTCCTGCCCTTTATACCAAAGGAAAGTAGGTGCGCAATCTGCCATTCAGCTCTGCCAATATTTTACATTCACAAAGTATTACTGCAAACAAGTTTTTACAGGTCATGACAGATGATCAGGCTCAAGGTAAAAAACAAGTTAAGAAACTAAACACAAAATCAGAAAAGTTGTACATCTTCCCCATATGCCAGCTTTCCCCAAGTTAGCTTTGCCAGACCACCCTTGCAAACAAAAAGAAATAAGCTCTGTCCATTTCACTTTCATACATATTTATGATAAAGAAAGCTCTAGCCACCTGGCTTTAAAGTCATCCTTGCTCCTCCTCGCTCCAAAAAAAACATAGCTAAGGCTGTAAAGACTCCACCAGTTTCCAACTCTGAATTACTAGAGTAAAAATAAGTGCTGATAGATTTATCAGCAAGAGTGCAAGACCTCCATTTAAAAAAGAAGACTATTTAATACCCGTGTACTGAAAACTGCTACATGGATCAAATAGAGCAACTGAAAACATCTTCAGATTCCAGGGTAGCCCATGGTTTGCTAGCCAAATCACTCATTGTAGCCATCTGTTCAACCAACTCCATTTTAAAAATATTTTGAAAGATTTTTTTTAAAAGATGCCCTACCACCAACATATGCATTCCCAGTTTAGCACTAACATTTGTTAAGGTTGTTTGGTATTTTTGTAAAGAGGCAAATATCCAAGAAGTGCTGTTGTTTATCTCCAGTAATACACAAGTCCAGTCCTGCCACGTTAAACTCCCTACATACCTCTCAGTTCTCTCACGCTTTCCCGCTGCTTATTCTTTTAAGCACCGTTCCATTTCATTCTGTGGCAAGAAAGCACAAGCATTTCAACAGTGGAAGTGAACTATGTGAGCACTGAATTACAGAAGCACCAGCAACGCGACCTCTCAGTTCCATACTGTTGTTCTTAGGCTGCAACTGTGGAGTGTGACAATGGGCACATCCACACATGTATTAATGCATAGTAATTGTGGCACATTAAGTTTAGTACCTTTGGGCACTTTTACATGTCCTCTGGGGGTGGGGAGGGTAGTGCTTTAATTAGAGCAGCCTTGAGAATCACTCTAATTAAAGACCTGCTGCATCTCATGTATCGGTGTCCCCACGCTTAAAAATAGTAGCGGGGCGCTTGAACTAAAGCTCGTCAAATGAGCTTTAGTTCAAATCACCTACACCACCATGTTTAAGAGCGGGTATACTGATGCATGAGATGCAGGAGACTGTTGGAGCGCAGTAATTGCCATATACTAACAGACTCGATTAATCAAGTCTGCTGGTATATGGCAATTACTGCACTCCAGCAGTAATTAGTCAATTAATCAAGTCTACTCCAATGCAGTGGAATTCCAGGATATCGAAGCAGTCTCTCCACTCATGTATAGCTACCCTGCCACAACAGGTACTAATTTACTGCTCTGTAATTGGTGTTACTGCACAGTAGCACTGGCACATCTTTTAAGTGACACTAATGTGCAGTAGACTAATTCTACTGCTCATTAGCACAGCTTTTGCCATGACACGCTAATTTTACCGTGCTTCTAGCATCTTGTGAAGATGCACTCACTGAGTATAAAATCTACTTCTAAGACAAGGAAGCTTATATGGCCCAAGAAGCACAGCATAGAACAAAATGGCCCTACACTGAAACTGGATACCTCTACCCTTCTGGAACTCTGGTACAGGCAACGAGGCTTTGCCTGCATATCGATCCACTTGCAGAATCAGGATTGATAGCACTCAGTCCAACTGCCTCAGAAGAAGATGAAAAATTTGTTTTACGTCACTATAAATGAACAAGTATCATGGCATTTATCACACACACACACACACACACACACACACACACACTGTTTTCCATTGCTCAATTACTTCCTTCCAATGAATTTATTTATAAATGTGTGCGCGTGGGAGGGAGGGAGGGTTTCTTTTGGAGGGCACTTATTCAGAACTTGTAACTCTCGATGGGAACTGTGCTTTTTCCATGGAAGTATGGCAGATATTACAAAGATAAGAATTTTCAAACACTTCTTGCATTTCAGTTTGTTGCGTTTTCATCCTGGTTTTACATTGGGATCCAATGCTACCAGAATGTTTCACTACTAATTGTCCCTGTTTAAGGCACCCAACACCAGCACTGCACTGGGTGTGCATCTGCAAGCAAGGAACCCCCACTTGCATAGGCACATGCCAAAGTCCCAACTTCCCCCGCTAAAGAGATGCATCTGGGTAAATAGAAAAAGTGAGGCAGGTATTCCCAGAGCTTGAGGTGGCTCATACCGCCCAGGAATTCCCATGGTGCATAGGATTAGATCCCTCAAGATCAAGGAGCTCCTGCCCAGGGGAAACTGGAGAGCCCAGGCAGCTTCACACTGCCCAAGATCTTCCACCATAAACAAACAAATGTGAAGTGCAATAAAGTGACCCTATTACTACCATCTGTTGCAGCCACAAATCTAAGCATTTGTGGTGTGACAGATGGCACGGATGCCTATTTTATTTCACTTTGTGCTGCCATCAATGTTTTCCATGGTGGCACAAAAAAAGACATCTAGTCCTACCCAACTACCTAGAGAAGTTGTGGGGTCTCCATCCTTGGAAGTTTTCAAGAGCAGGTTAAACAGACTTGGCTGGGATGGTGTAGTCAGGGATGATCCTGTCTTGATCAGGGGACTGGACTAAATGACTTTGAGGACCTATTCAGATCTATTTTCCTATGATCCTATGACCTACCACCTGATTACACTTAAGAGTTACTGGGGGCATATACAGCTCTCCTAGTACTGATACTCTGCAGCACAGTTTCTCTCCTAGATGGCCAGACTCAGCAGTTTACAGGGGCCCTAGGTAAAGGAAAACCCTCACGGCTGTGTGCTTATATAGTAAAATAGTCACGTGCAGTGCTTTAGCCGCTACTATCAGCAAGTCTGTGATTAGAATGGGAATGTATTTATGTAAACTCTGCTTCCAAAGCCCTTATCTTCCTGATCCAAGCTATATGCTCCCTTGCCTATCAAGATCACCATTTATGCAGATCTATGGAATTTTGTATGGTCTTCATCACCAGTGTATTCAAGGTGCTTAGACTTCAATTAATTTATCCTCATGATGCCTTCTCTTCTACCCCAACATAGAGAAGCCTTTTGCTTATTTTACAGCCAAACTGAGGTGCAGAGAGATTGAGTCTGAGCAAGTCGCTCAGATGGAATTTAGGAAATAAATCCAACTCTTGAGTCCTAGTATGGTACTTTCACCTCAAAACCCTCCAAGTCCTATCACAACCTTTTTCTTGTAGGTTTTTGTTGCTCTGCAATAATTCAATAAAGTCTCTTTTTTTCATACAGGGTTTTTCCCCCCCACTTTCACATCCAGATCTTTCTCCAGGGACACACTCTGTGAAGGAGAAAAAGCTTCCATCAGAGAACAGTAGTCAACCATCTGTCCGAGTTCACGTGGATCTTAGTGACAGCTCAACTTCTTAAGGAGATTTCTGGTTTGTATTGAGAACTAGAATGTACAGGTTTCCCACTTGCTCCCATCTCCTCCCAGCTGTATGCGACATTTAGACCGACTGCTTTTGTACAGATATGCAAAGATTGCTTCCAATGGGACTATAACAGGGGGCCTGATCTCACTGCTGGCCTGAGCAGCGGTAAGTTTATAATTGTTATAATTAATTAGTAGATGTTAACTATTATTATAATTACCTATTATATTATTATTATAATGAATTAGATGTTAACAAGTGGGAGGCTGCCCATTTCTGCCCCGATGCCGGGGGCGCTGTCTGTGGCTCCATTCTTCCCCTATACTGCAGCCCAAGTTTGCAGATGGCATCAAGATATTCTCATAAAATCAACAGCCCCCACTCCGGGCCCCAGAATACTCTTGATTGAACCCTAACCTGGAATCCTCTCATCAGGTGGCCTCTTCCGCCATCATACTGGGCACCGTAGCTCCCTGAACTGATCCCCCTTCGGGTGTGATTCCCCCCACCAAGACCTTCGGCTCACTAGCCCTCACCCACCTCCAGGCCAGTTGGGACCCCAGACCCTCAGCTCTTGGGCATCCCTCGTGGTGGACCCCCGGCCCTTCATCCCTTCCAGTACTGGCCCCAACATGGGCCAGTCAGGGGAAACTCAGACAGGCCTGAGTCTGTGCCTTTTTCTCGCTCTCCAAGGGTCCACTGTCTGGGCCCTCCAAAACAAGGGGTAACCCACCTGGTCGTGAGGGTTAAGGTGCCCCAACCCGTCTTTCACCGGGGTGGTAACTGGCTTGCATTTCCTAGGGGCTCCCGTACCACTGAGCCCCACTAGGCCACCCACTCCCAGCAGGGTGCTGGTTTAGGGTTGCACCCAGGACCAGGAACCTCCTATCCATTCCCTACAGCTCCTCCCTTACCTCCAGCAGCTCTGCAGCTAGACAGTGTTGTTGCCACTCAGCGCCAGCATCAGAACTGCCCTGTTTATATGGGCAGCCCTGAATCTAAAATGGCTGCCCACAGCAGGCACCTGCCGGCTGCTGCCTTCTGGCCCTTAAAGTGGCAGGCACAAACAGTGCCCGGCCACAGGGACACAGTGTTTACCTGTCACATAAGTCTTAGACCTGGGCTTCTGTAGCATAGTCATCAGACAGTAGCATATCATATCACATTTTGAGGTGACATGGTGTATATACTGCTTAAATTCTGTATAAGTTTAGTTTTCTTGAGGATGGGCACTGTCTAAAAAAATAAAACCCATCACTACGAGAAAATATGCTTAGCTATCACATTTAATTGGGCTAAATCTCATGTAGATTTTTTCAATTTTCAGACAGTTATAATTATTCTTGGAGTCAGCTACTCTTAGTGGGTCTTTTCTTATGTTTCTTTTTTCCCCAATCAGGTTCTATGGGAGCAGTTGTCAAGGAAACCTGCACCACATGACTTTTCTAGCAAGTAGCTCATTCTATTAGTCCCCGTATAGATGGCATCATTTTTCCATCTGCTTTTTTTTATTTTACAGTTTATTACAGCTTTTTGCTTTATCTGACCAAAGCACAGAAGTCGCTTGGCAAAAACCAGTGTGCCTGTCATAAGAGTGCTTTTATGGGGGGAGGGGAAGGGTGGAAATCACACCACCTATTTTCTGAGGACTGCATTTTAACCAGTTTATTACCAGATGGTTATTTTCATAGTTCTTCCATTTTTCCTCAGTAAGGTATTCCATTGTAAAACTGCACTAGATTACAATAACAAAGGGCAACACAAACCTCTAAAATTTAAACAAGCTGTGAATACAGATATACCATTATTAACAGAGGCTACTCGTTTTTACCATCAGGTGACTCAGTGTCCAGCTTGAATCAAGTCTCCTGGATTTCATTTAGCATTCTGGGTGCTCAGAACATCTGAAAATTATATTTTCCTCAGGGTTATTTTACCCAAAATGCAATGACTTTCTGAAACTGAGACCACTGAAATCAGTGGAAGTATTGCCACAGATAGCAACGGCTTCAGGACTGAGCTCCTTTTGATGTTACTGGGAGTTAAGGACATTCAGCACTTTGAGGAGCCAAGTTAGCAAGGTGCTCAGTGGAGACTGAAACTGTTCCTGGCACTCCCACGTGTGCAACCAGGCGGACCATAGAAGTCCTCTAAGACAATGTATTCTCATGCATTTGAGCCTGCAAAACCTTACCTGAAGTGCCAACTGTGTGAAATACTGAGTGCCCTCAACTCCATTGGCAGAGTTTTCTGCAACTCCACTGAATCCCCGTCTTTCCTATAAGCTACAGCCAGTTTTACCATCCTTCTATCGGGTGGAGAAAGTGGGAACAAAATGGTCAAATGTGGCCCAACCTCAGGGATCAGGACAATTATTATTATGAATGGGTGCCCAAAATTAGGCTCCTGAATTTGTGTTTAGGCACAGAAATTAGTTATCTGATTTTTCAGAAGCAGTGAGTTTCCAGCATTTCCCACTGACGTTAGTGGCTCAAGTGTTTAAAACCAGGACCCAACCATTAAGGGCACCCAAAATTATATGCTACATGAAAAAAACCATGGTCCAAAATGATTTGCCTGAAGTCACAGAGTAAGTGGCACAGGTGAGAGTAACTCTATGCCCTTGTCTTGGTCCCGTGTTCCAGGCAGTTACTCATACTACCTTTGCAGCATCCAGCTACACACTGCAGCAGTCTGTCTGACCATATCGCTGAGTATTTCCAGTAGCTTAATGTTCTAAAAATATTTTTAAGATAAAATTTGCAACATCGGATATTCCAATAGATATGAATTTGGATATTCAGTGAAACTAATATCTTCCAGTTGGACAGATTGGCTTATATCCTTTAAAGGGAGTTAAATGCCTAATTCCTATTGCCTTCTACTGAAGAAGTGGTCCATCTGGTCTATAAGGGGACCTCTTCATTCATGAAAATGGAGGATGAGTATTAATTGTATCATGCTAGCAACCGATAGAGGTACCTCTTTGTACTAGGGACTTTACGTACACACAGAGGCCAAACTTGGCCCAGAGGATTTTCCTGGGTACAAACAGACAAAAAGGGCAGGGGAGGACCCAGTGGCACAGGCTGGCAAGGTCATTTGCCCAGCATCTCACAGCAAGACGGGGACAGAGCCAGGACTAGACCCTCAGTCTCAGTACAGTACCTTACCCACTGATCAACCTGCTGTTCCTACTTGTATTTGCCCAGTAGCCAATAATCATCCTGAATACCCAGAAACAAAATAGGGCCTTGATCCTAAAACCTAGACCAGTGATTCTCAACCAAGTTGCCATGGCACCCGGGGGTGCCTTGAGAACCTTTTAAGGATGCCACAGGGTGCCAGTTGACATCAGCATCATTAGGTGTGCAAGTATGATTCACAAGATAAGCCCAGAAATTTTCAAAAAAGGAATCCATGGTGTTAAAAATATTCTGACTTGTTGGGTGCATCAACTTGAGAGACTGCACGTTATGGGTGCACATCTACACACGGACACCCTTAAAAATGTGCATTAAAAATTATTAAATTGGGCAGGTATCAAATTTAGGAACAATTAGTTAAAGAGCATTAATGCATGTGTAGACACAACTAACTTCAGTGCCAGGTCTGCCCAGCCAGGAGGGGCACATAGCAGGGCTGCAGGAACTTGGCACCAACTTCAGTGCCAAGTCATTGCACATGTAGACACCTGGCAAAAATTGCTTAATGTGCATTTGCTTAATGCACATTACTCTTAGTTGCTCTTAAATGCATGTGTAGACACTTCTGTTGTGGGTTTTCCGAGTTCTTTGCAACAGACAAATTGTTCTGTTTGAGTGAAGAAAGAGTGCAGGCACTTTCTGAAGGCTCCATGGGTCTATCAAGGGGTTCCTCACGTCTAAAAAGGTTGAGGACCACTCGTATATACACTTCTACATATACAGAATACCACTGACTTCAGTTAACTGGCAATTAGGCCCACACACACCTTGTGGGGGCAGGGGATGAGGGCAGAGAGGAAAACATGTAATGCTCAGTCCTGCAAGCCTTGCTGCCCATGTTCACATATGTAAGACTTGCAGGATTGGGTCCTTAGGGACAGAGCTGGGCACGAGGTCTGGAGGCAAGCATCTTCAGCACTGGGTGAAGAAACACGCTTGTCCAGGGTTTCCAAGGCTTCATACTGAATATTTCTCAGGCATATACCTGGCTTCTGAGATGCTATGTTGTGGGGGCTCTTTTTCATTTCCTCTACTACTGCCTCATTGCTTCCCCATTTACAGACCATCTGGGATCTGTCACCAATGGCTACCATTTCCCTGGCCTTCTCACACTTTTCTTGCTTCTGTGTTTATTTGTGATGTGCTCGAATCCACAAGCTAGTAAACATGCCCGTGTTTGTACACAAAAAGACCTAAAGTAAAGCTTCCCCACACATCCCCCGTGCCTTGCTATTATAATAAAGGATAACATTGCAGCTACTATTGTTTGTGTCCCAAGCGAAAGGCTAGCAATTCTGTTACCTTTGTCCTGCAGGATCCTGGGAGACCCCCACAAGCTGTCTGCACAGACCCATGTCTAGGAGCAGTGCCTTTCTAGTAGAGGGGGAAGGGTCCCCTCCCCCTCCCCCAATCAATCATGCAGCCTTAAATGCTGTAAGAAAATAATACATATAACCCCATTACATAATGCTTCACAGCAGGCAAACACAGAGATTAAAGACTGAAACGGACCAGACTGGAGAAGAAGAATCTCGGCAAACGGAGGGGAGACACCCAGGGCAGGAGCCCTGAGCACTGCCTTTGTGGGGGTGGGAGAAGACTGCCCAGCGAGGTCTCTGGAGAAGCTGCACAGTGATTACAAGAATGTGTCCTAAATATATCACAGATACTGACTTCCACAAGTTCCCTAGAGATTCAGTGAAGATCTCCCACCCCCCACACCCCCCCAACCAACTTTTTCTCCTCTGAACAAGTCATCCCTCACTTGAAAGCTTGATTTCCCAGCCATACACCAATTCCCCCCCTTTTATCTCTCTCTCCTTGAAATATAATTTTTTCCCAGCTAAAAGAAGACAAACCATTCATTTTTTATGCCTGCAACTTTGACAGCTTGCTGATTATTTCTCTAAGGTCTCAATTTGCAAAGGGCTAAATTAATCATAAATGCAAGAAAGTCGTATTATAAACTGCAGGACACATTTCCTTAGATCCCTTCCTCTGCCCCATAACTAAGAGGCCACTGTAGTGCTCTATACCTTTCAAACAGACACACATCACTACACCTCATATATTTAAGTAAATAGCTATCCATTTTAAAACAACATTTACAGGGACATTAAGGCTCCATGAAAACAAACTTTTATATAACCACTAACTATGTTTCCAGAGCTCTTTAAAAACATCAGTGCCAACAGTATGCAAATGAATACTTTCATTTACTGCATATTTATAGCCCAAACATTGAACCTCTGAGAACTGAAAATAAAAACAGACTCAAAATGAAATTGACTTTGTCGATTTTTCCTCCTCCCAGAGAAGTAAAACACAAGACGACGACGACATTCCAGCTTGATAACAGCAACAATGGTTCGGTGCAGTCACGTCTGTCAGAATATCTACATGAGGGAAGGCTGCAGGTTAATATTTTTGTAAACAAAACCTGTTATATAAAACGGCCCTTCTTGCTTAAATACTTCTGGGAAAATGAAAAATATATAGACTCAGATTTTTTTTTTTAAATACACTTAATTTGCCCCTGGCATCTCTCAAAGTTCATTTTGGTTCCCTTACTGATGCCACCATTGCATCTCCCTCCACCGGTCATCTGCGATCCATGGCTAGTACTTCCCTAGCCAACTCACAGGTTTGCGCTCTTCGATGCAGCAGTGAAGTTAGGCATCAGAGCAGATTAATTCAGCTGTCAAAGGAAAAATAAAATGCTACACAAATCTGCTTTAAGCAGTTAAGCTTAACAGTCAAAGCTGGAACAGCTAAATACAGAGGCAGGCATCATTCGAGCCTTATTTCACTATTATTTCTGGAAGCGGTGACGTTTTGTTTTGCTGACACCACAGTTCTGGTGTAGCAACATCCCTCCCATGTGCACGTCTTGTTTGTTTTCTTGATAATGCCGTAGAAACCTAAGCTTTGGTTTTCCGATTCAGTTGGTTTGAGTTTTCCTCATCAACATAAAGAGTGCTGAAATCATGGTGCCAGTGAAATCCAGACCTGATTTCACCCATCTTTCTCTTGCTTAAGAGGCAGGGGTACAGCCCTAATTAGATCTGTAGTTTCTTCATGTATTTGTAGCATTTTTTTAATTCACTACTTGTATCCATAGACCCCAGTCAGAAGTTCTCCTTAGAGTCTCTGGAGAGTATTGAGGTACGATTCTATTCCTGCACCTCTGTGCAATAAACCTTTTCTTCCTGTATGGCTTATTACCTGCTAGTTCAGACACCATCAAGAAAGTTTAGCATAATACATGATAAAGAGCTATTCCATTAAGAATATTCCCCAAGAGAATACCACCTGGATGGGCCAAGCTATTGGCACAAAAGTGCTCTGCAGGGGACTTCCTTAAAAAAAACCAGCAACAAAAAAACTACAGAGCAACACTGTTCTTGCAAAAACCCATCTCCTCCTTCCATTGTTCAACAGTCCAGAACATCCACAGCTTAGAATCACAATTTCACAGCATTTGTCATTATCTGTATTCCATCTATTCCTGTATGACAAATTTACAGCTGGCCCTTTATTTAATAAAAATAGAGCTAAGTCAATGTCCTGTAGTATTTCTTATGCAGCTGTATTGTGTTATCAGTTTGGTATGGACTATGCCAAGCATTCCAATATAATAATGATACTTATTACTGGCAGCTGGGGGATTTAGGTAAGCAGAATGCAATTACCTACATTGGAATATGCCCAGAATAGCATTCCTGCTCTTAAAAGAAGTTTAACTGAGATTTGCATTCAGCACAGAAGCTAGCAACAAAGTTTTTACCACTCAAAAAAAAAAATACATATATAGCTAGCAACACATTGTCTTATACCATTATATTAGAGCATTGTTTCGGCACCATCTCTCAGGGAAGAGATTTACCTACCAAGTTACCACACCATTTCTTGCAATACATAGTACTATCTCTGGAGGTCTCCCCTCTACCATTTGGTTTGATTTGACCTACCACTGTACTACTTGGGAATGTCCAGACTTTTAGAAGCTTTTGGCCCAGATCTTCAAAGATTTTGGGATACTCATGGGATCTAGTGCCTAATACTTCTGAGGATCTGCTGTGCAATAAACTTTATGTACCTGAGCCATTGGCATCCCTTGTCACCCAGTAAAAATGAGGAAAGTTAACTTTAGTGCTGTCATAACAACCTGCATGACACCACAAATAAGGCTTTGTGTGCTGGCAGTGCTACTTCGGCAGTTTTTCTGTCAAATAATTTCTCTTCCATTCTGAAGTAAACCCTCAAGTCCATTTCTGATGCCACAGGGACCTGAATTCATCCAAGCAACAAATAAGATAGCCTATATTTAATTGACTTGGCAAAAACTTCCAATCAAAAGTTTTCTCTTCTTTTGAGATCATTGTCCAAAATAACCTTCTGCCCCTTTGTACATCAGGGAGGGGACTGTGTTCCTCAAATTCATTTTACACACCACAACACACTAGGATGTATAGAAGCTATTCATCCATAAACTGATTTTCTAGTAGAAAGCCAAGCCCATTTCAAAAGAGTGTCAATACAAGAAACCCAGAACTTGTACAAATGGAGGTTGAGTAGCTGTCGTTATATAAATGACACCCTCCAGGTGCCTCTTATAGTTTTAACACTTGAGATAAAACATGTTTAAACATGCTAGGTATTGGCAGATACTGGTACTAAGAGGATGGATCTGGGTACTTACAAAAGTCTTAGACAGCCTAACTTTAGACATTTATGTTCCAGCACTGGACTTGCTGTTACTAGGGAAGTATAAGCTGAAGATGGGGAGCCAGCATCTCTCTGCTTCCTCTACAAGCTCTGGAACTGAGCCTCTTTGGGTCTTGGGCAAGAAACTTAGGGGGTATAAAATAAATCATGCCAGGGGACAGGACCGTACCTATCAAACGGTTCTGTTCTGCATCAGATGACTATATTTCCCCAAATCCTTAAGCCTAGCCACAGACTTGAGTGCACAGAGATGCTATTGGGTCCCATTAACAGCATGCAGTGCTGCGCTGAATGCCGTCACGTTACAAGTGTGAAGGCAGAGGCACGGTTTATTATTTCAGCACGTGGGACAGAGACACTGAGAGCAGGACTGAGGTGCCAAGTCCAGTCTTGCCTGACCCTGGAGGCTCAAAGAAAGGTCTTTGTTGCTGCTGCTAGAGCACAGGCACCGCGGAGGGCTGCCATTCTGGCTCTCCTTCTAAATCAGCACCCAGGGCTGCTGCCCTGCACACCCAGCCCCTCATTATTCTGCTGCATGGAGGAAGAGATGGTGGGCAAAGGTTTAGTATTGTTGAAGAAACAGCTGGGGTCGGGGGGAGAGGGAAGGAGAGGCATATATAAACCCTTAAAAGGGATTAATGAAAAGCCTGAAGGAAAAAAGGCACTCTACAGTATTGCTGTGGTAGCAGATTCGTGGGTTACATAAAAACAGAGAGAGCTTTGCCTCATGTTGACTTATGCCAAAATGTGATATTATACAATGAATTTGGACACAGCAAGAGGGAAAATATATGGTGTTGACTTCCAAACCATTCCATGTTCCAAAGTATGACATTTAATTATTAGCTAGCTTGAGTGTATGAAGTGGGCTTTTATAGAGAAATGCCTTCTATGGAAACACTTCAGAGTAACCCACACAGCAAGGCTTTGGATTTAGATGAGTGCAGTTTACAGAACTGGGCACTTTCTGATCTTTTAAAAAGTGGCTTCGTTGACATGCACAGTACCAGATCGACTCCTGACCATGCCAGGCCTTCTCTCCGTAGTTCACTCTGCATGTATTCAAGTGCGATTCAGATCTGTATCTAGCTCCGAGGAGAAAGCAGCTGCAGCAATACTATCTTCCTCACACTCCCTCCCCACTGACCTGGAGGAGCCACCTGTGGAAAACGAGCTGGGCCGTGCCCTTTTCATGCTTCTACAGGCCTCAGCTTTACTTCAGCTGTGATGTAGGCACCTACTTACTAGAAGCTGTGCTGAGATGAGAATACAGGCCATGGAACAAGCTCTGGATGAGAAGTTTACTTGTTAGTCCCTACTTAACCAAGCTAACGTCTAGAGGTGAAGATGTCCCAGGCCCGATTTCCTAGGAGAAGCACTCCTTCAAACATACTGAAGAAGATATTTTGTTCTGAGAACAACCCACTCTCAGAAGAGTGGTAATTTTACAATGAATAATTGGCCTTCCATATAAGTATCAGTGATAGAAGAAGGGACTATTTTAACAGTATTCAATTATTGAGAGATGAAATGCACTGAGGAGTGGCTGGAAACTGAGCTCTGGCATTAATCACTAATGACCTTACAGAGCTCAAAAATCTTTCAACAGCCTGATCTTTGCAGGGCAAGACTGCATGGCATAAGCTATATTCCTACAGCACCTCTCAAGCAAAACCTGTGCTTTACCGAGCAATTCCCATGACACCCTGCAAGAGAGGGAGGCATTATCCATTCCTCACTTATGGCACAGGAAGGCAAAATGACTCTGAAGGTTTCTCAGTATAACTGGGGCAGAGCTAGAAATAAATGTTACAAGGCAAAGTTTACTAGTCCTTGCTTGGCTCAGGAGACAACCGTACATTACACTTATACTAGCACTCGGTGACAGAAGTCAAGGTGAATGGAGGGAATGGTAGACTGTAGGCATCTTCCTTGCCTAGTCTCCACTGATAAACTAGCAGATGGGGAAGTAAGAACCTTCTCAAATCACAGGACACAAATCAAACATGTTTGTTTCTTATTAGGCTATTTTGTACGTTGTATCCCAGAATATGGAGACAAGACTAACTTACCCAAGCCTACTGAGTAAGGTTTGCAAATACATTTACCTTAATAGGATTATTTACAAATATGACAGAGTTTGGCATCTTGTGAAACAGGAACTGGGCACTGCCTATACAGTAGTATAGGCTGGAGAAGGAGAAAGAAAGAACTGGGTATAGGTTTCTTGCCTTCTGAGGAGTACCTGGAATTAAAAGTTCAACCTTGCATGAAGCAGAGGACTCAAAGAAAGATGTGGTGCACTGTACTGGAGGGCTGTACTGTACTCTCTGTCCCCCTAAGACAACACACAAAGTGTTTGTCATGGGAGACTCCATCCTGAGAGGGACTGAGGGGGCAACCTGCCGCCCTGACCCCTTAGCCCGGGAAGTTTGCTGCTTCCCAGGAGCCTGTATCCAAGACATTGCAGAGAAGATCCCTGAACTCCTCCAGCCCACTGACCACTACCCTATGCTTCTTATCCATGTGGGCACAAAGGACATGGCTTGGAGTGCTCCCAGTTGGGTCATGAAGTGCTACAGGGATTTGGGAGCAGGGCTGAGGGATCTGGGGGTGCAGGTGGTGTTTTCTTCGATCCTCCCAGTCTCAGGCTACAGGCAAAGGAGGGAGAGGAGGACTGAGATAGTGAACCAAAGACTGAGGTGCTGGTGTCATCGGAAAGGCTTTAGCTTCCGTGACCACAGTCCACTCCTCGGCGAGAGAGGCAGCGAGCTGCTGGGAAGGGACGGCCTCCACCTCTCTCCGCGGGGGAGGCGGCTCTTCTCAATCAGTTTGGCTGACCTGCTGGGGGATTGTTGGGGGGGAGGGGCAGACGGACTACTGCCGCTGCTGGCCCACTGAGCAACCCTTGCAAAGCCAGAGGGCCAAGGCACTTAAAAAGGGAGCCCGCCCCTGCACCAGCCCTGGTGCGAGCTGTGGGCAAAGCAAGGGCCCCCAAAGGGACACAGGCCTACCTGTACACAAATGCCAGGAGCTTGGGGAATAAACAGAAGGAACTTGTGCTCCTGTTTAACATAAATAATTATGATGTCATAGGGATAACGGAGATCTGGTGCGACTCCACCCATGACTGGACCATGGGTATAAACAGCTATACCATGTACAGGAGTGGTCAACTGGACAAAAGGGGTGTTGGTGTAGCTCTAATGTCAAGGAGAGCTAGGCATCCCTGCAAGCTGACATTGGCACACAAGGTGGGTGACTAGCGAGCCTCTGGGTTAAAATCCATGGGGAACATGGCACGGGGACACAATGGTGGGAGTCTACTACAGACCTCCGACCCAGGATCAAGAGTGTGACCAGGAGTTCACCAGGAAATTGGCCGAGGCCGCACACTACCAGTCCATGGTTGTCACGGAAGACTTCAACTACCCAGACATCTCACAGCAAGAGCGCTCGGCCAAATCAAAGCGGTTGCAAAACTTTCTCTTGTGCGTGGATGAGCTCTATCTGATGCAAGAAGTTGATGGGCTGACGAGAGGTAAAGTGCTGCTCAACCTGGTTCTGGCAACAGGGAACAATGTAAATCAGCAACCTAATGATCAAAGGGAACCTGGGTGACAGTGACCACAAGCTGATCACCTTCACCATCTGCCGTAAAGATCGCAAGTTAGCAATACAGAAGTCCTTAACTTCAGGAAAGCCGACTTTGACAAGCTCAGGAGTCTTGTCAGTGAGGCCCTAAAGGGCCACAACCCAAAGAGGGGAGGTGGGGGGGAGTTCAGGATGAGTGGTTGCTCCTCAAGGGAGTGATCCCGTATGCACAAGTCTATCCCATCTCGGAGGGAAGGCAGCAAAAGGGGCACAGCAGCTTCCTTGGCTCTTCAGGGAACTAGCAAACCTCCTGCATCTAAAAAGACATTCCTACAAAGGATGGAGGACTGGATCCATCTCCAAGGAGGAACACTCTGCACTGGTCCGGACCTGTAGGGAGTGAACCAGGAAAGCCAAGGCTGCGACTGAACTCCAACTAACTACAAGTATCAAGGACAATAAAAAGTCCTTTCTCAGATATGTGGGAAGCGGAAGGAAAAGCAAGGGCAACACTGGATGCCTGCTAAACCAGATGGGGCAACTGAAAACCGATGCCCAGGAAAAAAACAAATTTGTTAAAAGGGTACTTTGCATCAGTTTTTCTCCAGTCCCATGGGATGCCCCTGCCCATTACAGGACAGTGTGGCCTGGGTGAGGGAGATTCCTTACCCCCCCCCTACCCCCCATCAGTGCTAACCTAGTGAAGGAACACCTTGAGAGGCTGGACACCTTCAAGTCAGCCGGCCCTGACAGTCTGCACCCCAGGGTATTCAAGGAGCTGGCAAGCATCATACCCCAGCCCCTGGCATGGATCTTTGAGACCTCCTGGCGCTCTGGTGTAGTGCCTGAAAATTGGAAGAAGGCCAATGCAGTGCCTATATTCAAGAAAGGGAGGAAAGTGGATCCTGCAAACTATAGGCCCATCAGCCCGACCTCTATCCTGGGGAAGGTCTTAGAAAAGATTGTCAAAGAGGCCCATCCTTAATGGACTGGCTGATGGCAACATCCTGAGGAATAGCAAGCACAGGTTAGTTGCAAGTAGGTCTTGCTTGACCAATTTCATTTCCTTCTACAACCATGTGACCCATCACGTGGACAAGGAAGAAGAGATTGATGTTGTATATCTTGACTTCAAAAAACTCTTCCATCTGGTATCCCATGATCACCTCTTAGTAAAACTGGCTAAACTGCGGCCTTGGCCACACCACATCCTACTGGCTGGGGAATTGGCTCCGTGGGAGGACCCCAAGGGTGGTGGTTGACGGAAGTCAATCGTTGTGGTGCCTTGTGACCAGTGGGGTCCCTCAAGGCTCTGTCCAGGCCTATACTATTTAACATCTTCATTAATGATGGGGACATTGGTATCAGCAAACTTAGCCAGTCTGCTTCTGGTGACATCAAACTCTGGGGTAAAGCGTACACACCTGAGGACATGAGGGTGATCCAGGCTGACCTGGACAGGTTCAGGAAATGGGTGGATGAGAACCTGATGGTGTTTAACATTGAAAAATTCAAGGCTCTCCACCTTGGGAGGAAAAACCCGCAGCATCCTTATAGGCTTGGCAATGCTACACTGGCTAGCACCATGACCAAAAGGGACTTGGGGGTCATGATTGACCACAAAATGAACATGAGCCTGCAATATGATACTGCTGTTAGAAAAGCAAGCAAAATGCTTGTATCCACAGATGCTTCTCAAGTAAATCCCAGGACATCATTCTTCTGTTGTACTTGGCCTTGGTGAAGCCACAGCTGGTGTACTGCATCCAGTTTTGGGCTCCACAACTCAAAGATGATGTGGAGAAGCTTAAGAGAGTGCAGAGAAGAGCCACGCGCACGATCAGAGGTCAGGAAAGCAGACCTTATGATGACAGGCTGAGGGCCATGGGGCTCTTCAACCTGGAAAAGCGCAGGCTCAGGGGTGCTCTGGTGGCCACCTATAAGTTTATCAGGGGTGCTCACCAGGATCTGGGGGAACGTCTGTTCACCAGAGCGCCCCAAGGCATGACAAGGTTGAACGGTCAAAACTCCTCCATAACCGTTTCAGGCTGAACATAAGGAAGAACGTCTTTACTGTCTGAGCCCCCAAGGCCTGGAATAGATTGCTGACCGAGGTGGTTCAAGCACCAACTCTGAACGCCTTCAAAAGACATCTGGATGTTTACCTTGCTGGGATCCTATGATTTCTGCCGACTTCCTGCCCCTGGGGCAGGGGACTGGACTCAGTGATCTTCCAAGGTCCCTTCCAGCCCTAATGTCTATGAAATCTCATGTACTATGGCTGATACACAACACAAAACACAATTTCAATTATTTTTGCAGGTTCAGTATGTAAGGGGAGGCATCTCTCATTTTTTTCCCCCTCCTGCTTTTTGGAAACAAACAAACAAACAAACAAACAAACAAACAAACAAAAAAATATATATATATATATAGTGGAAAAAGAGTATTCATACTCCTGACCTTCAGCTTGATTTGTGCAAAGTGAGGACTTAACTAAGGACCCCATTAACATCCAATTCTTTGGAATGCTTAATTGAATAAAGTCCTGAAAACTACTAGAGTTTCTTCATCTGAGAGCAGCATCTCTTATGGGACAGTGTATCTATCTGAGTTGCAAAAAACACAGGTATTTCACTGCCTTGAAAGATCTAAGGCACCACAGTGCAGTAAAGGAGGGGAATGAGGAACCTGGTCCCTCCCTGTGAGAAGAGATACTGTGTGTATGCTTTAAAAAAAAAAAAATCTCTGTCTTTTTATACACTTTTTGCAGTGTTGGGGTTGAAGGAATGACAGTAGTGATCTGAGTAGGTGCAGCTGTAGATACAGTTCCTATTCTCCTCTCTGCTCCCTATTCCCCCCATTTAAATTCCAGAATCACACTGGCATTTCCAGGTCTACTTTCCTCACTTTACCGAGATCATGACATGGTTTTTGTTCCCCATCCCCTCATTTCAACACACCACTAAATCCAATTTCATGCAGACTCTTGATATGAAAGGCAGCTAACTGCTAAACTAACCACTAACTGCACATACCATCTAAAGTACATGTTAGCAGCAACAGGGCATCGCGTTCCAAGGCGTTACAATCAATCCCGAGCTGCATTCAGAAAAGGATAGTAAGGAACATGCTGCTGGTTTGGCAGGGCAGAAATCTGCTCTCTAGCTTCAAGGTGCAGGTTCACTTTAATACCCGTGACACCGAGCCCGGAGGACTCCAATCCTTTTAAATCTCAGGGAGCACAGCAAGCTCTCTCAGAGGACAGCACAGCTGCTTTGAGGACTTATCCAGTCCAATTTTGTTGCCTTTTTCATCTGAATAATCCTACTGAAATCAGCGAGCCAAGTCACGAGTAAAGGTTTCAGGATATTGCCTTAAAATAGCACAAGAGCCTGCAGGCACCTTAAAAATTTAGTTAGCTCCACCTTACTGTACAAGACAATCCATCTTGTGCCTCAAGCATATTTCTCTTTCTAGCACAGGGTCTTTGTTGCAGGAGTCTCCTATATCTCCAGAAAGAGAATGAACCAACCAGAGTTAAATGCTGTAGCTGAGCTGTTGGTAATGTCCTTCCACTTGCCCCGCAGATGTCAATAACATGACACTCACCTTGTGCAGAGGCCTCTGCACCCATTAAGCCCTCCAAATACAATTCAAGTTGTGCATAGAAAAGCCTTGTGCTTGCATTGCAGGGTAGATTTCACCTTGAAGGACTTTTGTCCCAAGCAGAACTCTCCAGTTTGAACATGCACTTGACAATGTTCCTTCCACGCGAGAGGCAATGGCTCACACACAGATCATGCAGCGCCACCCAATTAACACTTGCATTTAAAATCATGTCTAAAATAACCGAGAGTACTTAGTATTCCATTTGCGCACTTGCAATTAAGACTTTCTGCTTAACTGCGTTTCAGCACTGGATCTTGTTTAGCCATTATTTTAATAGCATACCCAGAGACACTTGTGGCAATACGCATGGTAGTGATGAAGTGAAAAATAACATGAATACATTCCATATATCCAGATGTATTAGTATAACTTTTTAAAGGCATACAGTTTCAATACCTGGTATTGGGCAAACCAACATTACTTCCTCTGGTTTAGTCACGGTCATCTAAGGTTGGGATGAAAGAGACTTCACCACTCAGTGAACACAGAACTCATGACCTCAAAAACAGGGCCCATCAAATCAGGAAAGCTGATAGGAAATTGTGGCTGGCCGCGGAGCACTACAGCCAACCCAGCTAGGGAGACAGGATACCTGTGCAGTTATGAAGAGTGCAGTATATGACTGAAAGGCTCTGTAAAATCACCAGCTCATACCCAGTTTAGGGCACTAATGGCTTAAATATGCTGCTTGGGGCAGAGACTCTGCCTGTACAGAGCCTAGCACAACAGAACCATGCTCTCAGCTGGTTACTGTGCAGTTCCATCGTTGTTAATAACTAGTGGGAGGGCCTGTATAGAACGGGCTGCTGATCTCCGTGGCACAGTTCCTTCCGGGATATTATTCATACACGAGGTACCCGTGCTTCAGAGAGTCCAAGAAAGGAGGTAGCTCCTACTGAATCAGACAAGCAAAAAGGTATCATGTAGAAGCCTGTTTGCTTATGTCTGGACATGCAGCTTTTAAGAGGTCTCCTCTTTCCTTCAAACTGCAGACCATCTTATGTGGACAGCTCCAGTCCAATTCACAGAGTAGATATTTTCAATACAAATGAGTCACTCGCTGGTACCCTTGGTATAGGTAGCAGAGGCAGACGACCGAGTGGGGGTGGAAACCAGATTGTCACCCCATCTTTAGAGACTGCTTGCTCCTAAGAAAGGGGAGAGCCTAGAGTTTTACATAGCTGGGAAAACACTGCTGTTTGAACTGGTCAGGAAACCTTCTCTCTCCTCTCCCCAGTTTCTCCACCTGCATGAAAAACAAAGCCTCCCATCTTCCCAAGTACAACCAACTGATTGACAAAAAGGGAGTCCCTGTACTCCATTAAAAAAGGAGCTCTTCTACTGTGAAATTTAAAAATGCCTTTTAAATAAAATCTTAGACTAAACATTTTCAACTACTTTTCTTGTAGAAGAATAGCACCCGAAATACAATAGGCATTTTTGCCAGAGAAACATGGTTCCTACCCCAATAACTCCAGCGAGATATGACAAAAATTACAGCATTTAGAAGCACTAAACTAATTATTTTAAAAAAAAACCAAAAACCACAGTCAAAGCAGACCATAAACATGGAGTATTCCAGTTACAATCAGCACTACCCTCACAGGCATTTTCCCTCCATGTAAGCAAACCACACTGGTGCCAGTCAATCCTTGTATTCTTTGACAGAGGATGCCTAGAAGGCTATGGTTTTATAAACGAGATTAAAAAGGGCCTAGTCATTTTAATACTTCCACTCAGCCTTTGTCTGTCTGAAACGTTGGGAAGCAGGGTCCCTAATCATGAACTGCTTAGCTATTCTCAGTCCACTGAGACCAGGAAGGATGGAGGTCATTTTTATTTAAAAACAGATTTCTAGATGTTCTTGACTAACAAGGAGTGAGATTACCTTGATTATCAAGTGTGAAGTTCTTTTTATAACTGAAAGCTTGCATGAGGGAGAAAAACTGAGCCACTGGACATACCAGCATATATTACAGGGAATTTCTCACTCTGTAAAAGAAAGAAAGTCACAGAATTTGCTGTGGTTTAGCCTGTGCTTTCATTCATTATATCTGTTCTGTTCCAACGCCAGAAACTCTTCCCCCCACACCTTATTTTTATTGTTTTGAAGAAAGCTGCGGTATAGAATTCAGGCCATGTTAGAATAAGGAGCCTTTCCATTCCCTTCCGTTTATCTAGTGCCATACAGGCGTGATAAATCAGGACCCGGTCTACTACAATTTCAAACATTGGAGTGCTGCCCTCTCAGAGTCACGGTCCAAGCTGAGATATACCCATGAGATCCACTTTGGCTTGAACTAGTTTTATGCCTTTGGAAGGACTCTAGAGATGAGGACATACTGTAAGCCTGACGCTGAACACGTCCAAGCTTTGACTCTGGAGCCACATTTGAATTTACAGGTGGGGTCCATTTCTGTGTGAGGCAAGAACTAACTTCCGCACCGATTGCTTACTAGATGAGGCTGGAGAGTACAGACCATTAAATCTTCTCTCTTCCTACAGTCTGCTGTTACTAGCACTAGTGCCTCTGCAGGACATGTGCACGAAGGTTTCCAAGTTTGATGAAGGACACTAGCCTAGGATGCCATCTCCCAAGATGGTCACTTATGTAAAGAGACATGAGAGAAACTAAATGACTCTATTTTTTCCTTGTTTCACTTTAAGTACTCTCTTTGTAAACTGGACTCTCTCATGTGTGCAAGATCACTTAAGGGGGAAAGAGGGGAAAAAAGCAAACAAAAACCCCACACTGAAATATTCCAATAAAAGTACTTAAAAATAAGCTTTGATTCTGGTCTGGTAATGTTACTCTGTCTGTAGTGAAAAAACAGACAGACAAAAAGTTTCCAAAAATCACTAGATCTTAAAGAAGTGATCAATACCAGAGAAGCAAGAAGTGTTCTTCTGTGATGATTAGTTTGGTTTGCACCATTTCTTACCAGTTGCACAAGAAGACTCTAGGTCTGATATCATCATTCTTGTCCAAGATGAATCACAGGACAGCTAAAGGAAACTGGAAGTAATCTGTACCATACTTTTACCAACCAGAAAACCCAGGTATTCCTCCAGGTTACATTTCCACAAATTCATTACTGTAAAAACTCTCATTGTTTTCTGTGTTAATGAATTAATAGCAATAAAACATCTGAGCAGAGATCAACAATTCAGTCCTTCGCACGCCCAGTATTCCCACTGAATCTGGGGTGGGAGTTGTGCTGTGGCAGGAAAACAGTCGCTCTCTCTGCAATGATACAGAGAAAATCATTACAAAGCATCCTAGACCCTTAGCTGTAACTAGCCAAGAGGAGTCACCACAAAAAATAAAGTCCTGATTGTGAAAAACAAGACTTGAAAGAATTTGCTTTCCCATTAAAAAGCAAAGGAAGTCAAAGTAACCTACCTGTAAAGTAAGTACTGCTATTGCTTCACTTAGCCATTTCACAGATCATTATATTAACCAAGGTGTCTGAGATTCCAGAGGTCACATTAAAGAGCTCCTAATTTCTGTTCTTTTTGCATTTCAGATCCAACCCATTTATATTCCAGTACTGCTGACAGCTGCCTGCCATGCACAGGGTGGAGAGGGTGCCCGTAGAAGACAGTCTCTTTTTCAGAAGAGAGATTTTATAATCAAAAGCCCTGAGAAGATGTATACACATGGCTAGAAGCTAAATATCTACTGAAGTGTCCAGTTGCTGGATCAAGGCACACAGAGGTAGATAAGAGGCAGGAGAAAAATGTACAGCTTCCATTTTTAACCTTTGTTTCCCATATAGAAAAGCTTAGGAACTCACACACCAGGATTTTTCAGAGCCAGGAATGAAACTTGCATCTCTCCAGCCTCTAACCCAGGGTCTTAACTCCAAAGCTCCCTTCTCTCCTACTTTGTATTACCTAAGATGGCCTTTATTGGGGAGGAGTTAGTCCCAGTAAAAGTCAGCAAAGCACTGAAACACTATTTTGGAAAGTTTGTTTTTATTGTCCACACAGATACAGCAGGATACCTCATTAACATTGCTAGCATGTGTCCATATGAACTCTTTCTTCTCATTCTGCTCAACTCCTTGAGAACATCAACATTTTGGTCAGCCTTGATCTCACCCAGGGAGATTTCAAGAATTGGATACAAGAAAAACAGGTCTAACTTTCAGATAGCAGGAAGGAGAGGAGGAAGAATCCCAGACACATCTTCACTGAGAAATCTTTACAACCTTTCTTGAAGATCTCTTGCAGCCCAAGACACTAACTTTAGAAGACTTGGACATACCGGAGAAAGGAACCACAGTGAGGAAAAACACCACTGAAGGTCCCAAAGATTAAACTGAATTTTGAGCCCATGGAAAAGATGAGTCACGTTTTAATGTGCTCAGCGGTCCCATTGGCTTACCTTGTAATTTGCAAGCATTGCATCCACGTCGATCTTCCTCCTTAGTTCCAGATAAAAAAAGATCACCCATGTGGATGAGGAGAGGGGCAGTATTGTAGCTCAATGGAAAGACAGCAACAGCATCAAGGAAAACCTGTTGCTTCAATCAGTCATTTGTAAACCTATCAGTAAAAGGAAGCTAGCAACACTACATCTCATCAACCCTCCAACACCACTGCCTGGAGCTAAGCTCACCCTACCTGCTTCAGAACAAAGCCTAATAGGACACTAACTGAGCACACCTGGTTAAGGACCCGCACAGGCTTCATGCCTGCATTAGCCCCTTCTCTTCCTGTTGGTTTATACAGCCCTGCTGAGGGAAACTGAATAAATATGTAAAGTGAACAAGGCTGGACTCTGCAGCAGACCTTGCCTCATTCATCTTCTGTTTTGTTGACAGTCCAGAGAAAGGATGTCTGCTGCGGGAGAGGTCTGGGATAGGGCATTTCAATGGTATTTGACCCTATGCATCCAAAATGTGGACTTGCTGGGTCCTTTAAAATGTGAAAACCTACACAAGTGCAGAAAAAGCCTACAGTCTGGAGGCTGGATGGCAAGCTGCTTAAGAGCAAAGGAATGACAGAGACAACACAGCAGCATATTATGTATGTGCCTTGCAGAGGCTGGACTAAAGTTAATGCTCCAATTCTGTACCTAGTCCTGCAGGGTTAGGCTTTAAGTGCAGGATGAAGGCTTGTGTGTGTGTGTGTATCACCCCTAACCTAACTCATCGTTTGTTTGCATCATGATCTGGCCCTTGATCTTGACTTTAGTGTTAGGTGGTAGACTGCTATTCCTGGGCAAAGCTTTCTTACTTCGGTCAGGAAGACATCTGCCCACGTAGAATCAGGTCCAGAACAATACAGCTGATCATCATGGTTTTCCTTATCTCTTTAGATGAAAGCACATAGCTGTTTATTACACTGTAGCTCTATATGCCAGACAACCACAAGTAGAGAAAGTCAGGCCTATAGTAAACTGTGCCAACATGGTGCACAACACAGGGTAGGTACAGCATTGTACCTCTCTTCACAGGGATGATTTTTGAAAGTGTTCCTAGCAGCAAAACCAGAGGGAGCAACGGTAAGAAATTTCTCCAGCATTTCTGCCCCTCCACAGGGCCACAAAGTAATAGAAGAGTCAATCCATAGACGTTTTCAGCTTGGTTATCCTGATAGCTGTCACATTCCCTAAAGAGCAGCTGTACATCTGGTCAATAAAAGGCTTTATAGTACATGGGTTCCCAGTGCTTCAATAAGTACCACCTGGGAGACCTGACAGCAGGACTAGAACAAATTTACTGAATAAAAGAGAGATTAGAAAAAAGTGATTAGAGGATGAATTATGTCTGGAAATCTTTTTCTGCTATGGGTAGGAGGTTAAGGTAGGCAAAGAGAGAGAGAGTGTGAAAATGTTCATGTGCTAGTTAGGGTTATAGAAGAAACCCTGTATTTCCTATTGCAGCGATTCCCAATATGTGGTACAGGTACCACCAGTAGTACACAGACAACCCGTCAGCATTAACATATTTATTATAATTATTTATATGACAAAAAATTGCTGGTGTTACTTAATGCTGAACTGAAATATTTGCTGGTGGTACTTAAGGTTGTATTGTTTTAAATTGGTGACACGCAATCTGTCAAGAGTTTGGGAACTGCCGTCTTATTGCATTATCTGAGAAACGGGTCTAAACTTTCAAAAATGTTGGTGCCTCGGTTTGTGAGCACTCAATTTGAAATGCTTTCAAGGATCCTGATTTTCAGAAAGTGCTAAAGATTCCCTGTCTCTCTGAAAAACCAGGCCCTTGTCAGTCAGTATGCCAGGTTGGACAAGGAGAGGAATGAGAGAGAACATGAAAAAAACCTGAAATAATGCGTGACCTACAGAAGTTTCTGTTCTTCCTGATTCTTAACACATGAACAAGGGGCCAGACCGTGACATGGAAAAGGGTCATGTCTCAGGCGGCCAGAGCCGTCCAGAGGATCGCTAATTTAATCAGACGTCAGGCAGGCCGGTGATGGAGAGGCGAGATACGGTGTATTGGTTTTAAAAGATTACTTTACTTACACCACTGGTGGCCGCGATGCAGGTGGTAAGGTTGCTTACGTAGCTACAGGTAACGAGTTGCTTGCGTGGTTACAGGTAACTGGCAACAGAACGAGCCGGCGAGTTTGTAGACAGAGACGAGCATGCAGGATGAAGGGTACGTCAGGAACAGACGGTGACGGGGAGATGTTGGAGGATGGCCAGTCCGCCAGCCTTTCTCTGCCACGTGGCGAAGTTCCCCGCGCTCTACCACGTGCTCACAGCTCTCCGACTTGGGCAGAAGCTGCACGGACCTTTACACGTTTAGAGTAGCCAATGGCAGACCGCCAGGTGGGAATAGCTAATGAGGCGTCATGTACCAAATTTAAAAGTGACTGCAGTTGCTTAGGGCAGTTCTATTGTGACGGGGCATTCAGCTGATTTGGTTATGACAGGTCACAATAGACAAGGGAATCAGGTTACAAGTAATTTTCATCTAGGAACTCGTCGTCTTCACAAGGTTCAAGTGGTAAACGGGTATATACATAAGCAGATAACTTTATAAATCAGTCTTTGACAAACTGTAAAATACAACAACCCAAACATATAACAATGGC
>JAGPOW010001338.1:75569132-75598594 GCA_030014935.1 Caiman crocodilus | reverse complement strand
TAACTTTATAAATCAGTCTTTGACAAACTGTAAAATACAACAACCCAAACATATAACAATGGCTATTGGTAAACACAGGGTAATAATAGGAGTTAACAAATGTATCATCCAAGATGACGTGTCCCATCCTATCCAACTAAAAATGTCGGCTAACCATCCCTTCCCGATTCCGGCAATTTTATTGGTGCCTTCAGCAACTTGTTTTATGCGGTCGAGTTGCTCTTCTAATGGAACAGTAACGTTGGGTGTGCTAACACAACAGTATTCCTTAGACAGGTTAAGAAACTGGCAAACGCCTCCCTGGTGTAACAACATTGTGTGGTGGGCTAAGCAGTTTTGCATGGTCATGTGTGATGTAGCTTGCAGTTGTTGGTTCAATAACCGTAGGGATGTTTTGGTACTATTAGCTAGAATCTCAACTTGTTCAGCTAACTCAGCGATAGTGACTCTCGCTTTGCCTATCCCTATTCCCCAGGCAAAATAATTTTCAAGCGCTCCCACAAATTTTTGGCTGAATCGCTCGCCCCGTGTCAACTTACTCCACACCGGAACGTGTCGCTTATGGCGATGAAGTACGGCCGGGCTATTCAGGTGAGCTGTATTGATACTTAAAGGAGGGCAGAGCATTACTGTACTCAAAAAACATGGGACACCTGTTAGGGGAGCTGGGAGGTTAGTATAAAGCTGCCCATCCGAGCAGGCCCATAGCATCCCTATAGGGGCTGGTGTATTGATTAGTGCACAGCTTTGGTCTTTCCATCTGATTAAAGCTACCTCATGAGGGAGATCAACTATGTTTGCAGGCACATTGTAATCATGGCAGCACTGACTAAGTCTGGCTGCGATTAAGATGGGGTAAAAGTATAAGCATCAGTCTTGGGCATCCGATATGTTGATGGCTAGCGACTTGTTCCAAGAAACTAGAGATCGGGGCGCTGAAGGATGGATGGAACCGGGACAGACTCATCTCGTGCCCTCGTTTTGTTGGTGGAAGAGCTAAGTACCATATTGGCATGATGGCTGTGGGGTTCCAGGTTAACGAATTATCATCCCTGGACCATTTTATTCCTTTTGGGTTAATCCCCCATGGTATTTCCAAACACACAATGTTATAGAGGAGCCGAACAGGGCCAGGTGGAAACATAGCCTCCGATCTGCAGACGGAGCGGTTCATTTTAGCTAGGGTCAAGTTACGTGGCCAGGAATACCGGTAATAGACGGTGTGTTGGCGGGGGGAATATATAAAAGAATGTTGAGTTATCGTAATATTGGGGCTCGGATTGGTGTTCCGGGCTTGAAACCACTTTTCAACATTAAGAGGATATACAAACGGGGTTAACACCGGGTCGTTAACAGAAAAGGGCAGGCGTAAACATGCGGTGAGTCCTGACTTTCCACTATCTCCCATAAGGTTCGCCCAGAGTGATAAAAGGGACAAAACCGAGTTAGGTGTTGTGAAGTTAGTCCTCTTTGGCGAGGAACCTGTCAGGAACAGCAGGAATAGGGCGACTACCCCGCTCACGACATGCAAGTAGGTGGCCATCGCTGTGTTGATTTGAATGAGCTGCGGTTTGGTACTCGGCGGATCTCGTGATTGAGCAGCTGTAGATTGCCGCTTCGTCACCGCCAGGCCTGTAAGGGGACAAAACAAACAAATGAACGAACAAACAACCAAAAGGGGGCCATAATTGGACTCGTTACAGGGAAACTGGGTGAACAGCAGGGCAGCGAGTTAGCCAGTTGTGATGAGCTATGATGGGCAACCAAGTCTGATCGCCTTCCAGGAGCACAGAGTAGGCACCGGGATACTGCTCGGGTTCGCAGACGACTTCTTTGTGCACTCGCAGATGTGGTTGACGAGGGTGTGGAACGGTGACCCAAACTAATTCGTCTAGGGGTGAACTTTGGCTTCCATGGCTGGGGCTTTTGAAGCGCTGTTTCATCCCAGGGGGGCTTGTCTTTATATGAGGCATTGTGTTGGTGACAGTGTTGACTTGGGTACGCTGTAGGAGTGGTTCCACCAGAGACTTTTACCGTGGGATCCATCAGGGCCTGTAGCCGTGGCATCTGGCTTAGCAAGTTTTCAGCTGGCTGACTGGCCAGTGGCCTGAGGAGAAGCCTGAAAGTCACAGCCTCTCTTCCCCTGTAAGCCTCTACACATGCCTCGATACTGTCCAGGGTGGTGGGAACATCCCCAGGGTGACCAAGGTGATGATGGGGCTACGGCGCGTTGCTCTGCGCCTGTGTCAGTCCCAACGGCTGTACCCTCAGGTTCCAGGACGCGTAGGGCACTCTGATGATGGCTAGCAGCAGCTGCTCTGCGGATGGGTTCGGCGGTCATCCATTATGCCACGCATGAGATTTGTGGCACACTTGACCTGCAGCGCGAGCTGGGAGTGGGGTGGGCCAGCGAACATTGCCCGCTACCACCTCTAAGTCGGTGGCGTGCCCCCCACTCCATGAGACTTGACGAGTTAGGAAGCTAGCCTCTTCCAAGTCTAGCAGGTCTGACCCAAATTCTACTACTAGGCGCCCTAGACACATAGCTCAGGTTTCACCAGGGTTCACTTTTGATCCTCTGCACAACTCCTGCAATTCACCCCGGGTGCGGATGCGGGTGCGGGTGCAGTATGTGGTGGTAGTATGAGTTGTGCCCTGTGCATTAGTAACTTGCTTGACCAGTGCTATCAGGTGAGCTGCCGTCGGGAGAGGGTTAAGTTCGTCGGACGGGAGCACTGGATACAATTCCTCTCTCCCCGCGTCAGCTGGGAGCGCTGGATACAGTTTTCCTCCCCCGTGGGGGGGCAGTTTTCTTTCTCCGTCACTCTGGGGGGCGGGGATGAGGGCAGTGACGTAGCCGGCCCGCCTCCCAGGGGGATTTTCATGCCCTTTTTGCTTTCCTCGGCGCCATTTTTGGGCAGCGTCTCCACGTGGCCAGCGCCATTTTCTAGCGGCGGCTCGGAGCCCCCTGCCGCCTGCTCCAGTGACTCCATGCCCGCTGTTCGTAGTTGTATTTCTAAAGCTGTGTTTTCCCGCAGTAGACCCGCTACTGCACGAAACAGCACATCTATCATTTTCCCTTTACTCCATTTTGGGCCCCCCCAGGCTGGACAGTCAAACCAATCCGGCAGGGTGGGCTCCCCTCCTTCCCGCAGGCACCGGGTGCACCGACCAAACTCTTGAGCAGGGGTCGGATTTTCCACCTTCTTCGCCTTCCCCCCCTCCAGGGACAAGGTCACTATTTCATCGGGGGGTAGGTAGCGAACCCAGTCACTGTTCGTCACACATCCGAACGCCCCAGGAAACAGCTTCACTCTCCACTCCTTTACGACTGCTTCTTCCCCTTTTACCGAGAACTAGCCGTCGACGTTCCTTCCATCCCCTCCTATCGCCTGGCGGGTCCTTGTGCGCCAGGGGCAGCACTCAACTAAATTCATCTCCACCACCATGCCCTTAGATCCTGTTTGTGATGCCATGTCTCAGGCCGGAGCCGTCCAGAGGATCGCTAATTTAATCAGACGTCAGGCAGGCCGGTGATGGAGAGGCGAGACACAGTGTGTTAGTTTTAAAAGATTACTTTACTTACACCACTGGTGGCCGCGATGCAGGTGGTAAGGTTGCTTACGTAGCTACAGGTAACGAGTTGCTTGCGTAGTTACAGGCAACTGGCAACAGAACGAGCCGGCGAGTTTGTAGACAGAGACGAGCATGCAGGATGAAGGGTACGTCAGGAACAGACGGTGACGGGGAGATGTTGGAGGGTGGCCAGTCCGCCAGCTTTTCTCTGCCACGTGGCGAAGTTCCCCGCGCTCTACCACGTGCTCACAGCTCTCCGACTTGGGCAGAAGCTGCACGGATCTTTACACGTTTAGAGTAGCCAATGGCAGACCGCCAGGTGGGAATAGCTAATGAGGCAGAACGTACCAAATTTAAAAGTGACTGCAGTTGCTTAGGGCAGTTCTATTGTGACGGGGCACTCAGCTGATTTGGTTATGACAGGTCAAAAGCAATAAAAGGAAATACTTGGTCACACAATATGTAATCAGACAGCAGAACTCACTGCCCTAGGAAGCTATTACAGCCAAGGACTTAGCAAGCTTCAAAAAGAGGCTAAATGCTTATGTAGGTATCAAGACTATGCAGCTGGAATAATTAGTGGTTACAAAAATTGGTGGAAGGGCTATAAAAACCCAATGCTGCAGAGTTTAAGCTTATCTCTAAATATTAGAGATCTGAACAAGACTCAGTGTTGGGGCAGATTATTCTGCTGATGGTAGTGTCCCTCCATGGTCCTCTGCTGGATATAGGGTACTGGAGTGGATGGACCCTGGAGACAATCCAACCTGGCAGTTCTTGTTACTATGAATAAACAATTGTAATTGTGGCTTTGCTCGCATTTTTGAGTGCTTAACACTGCAAAGGTAATGCAAACATTATGTATATTCTTGATGGGATTTAAGAAATATTTACCTAGAGATCTAGAGTGTTACATTACAAATAATAACTCAAGCTTTTAATTGACAGTCTTCCTGAGCTCCATTGCAGGCTAAGCATCTTGATTAGACTGACACTTGTCAGGATACAGACTATCAGCTTCTGGCTTTACACTGCTGTGAAGCATAAATCTGATTTACCATGCAATCTCAAATATCCTCACTGAAAACTCAGTAAAGACTCAGGGGAAAAAAAACACATTGGAAAAGATCCAGCCTTTGACATCTGCAAAGAGTGAGAAGTTTGAAAGATTCCACTCAAGATTGAGAGAAGCTGGAAAAAAATGGAAAATGAGCCATGGATGTCAGGCTCTGTGGCAGCTGATGATATTGTACTACGAAATGTAAAATACTGAGAACAAAGCGACTGCATCTATCTTCTGGAAAACAAGCTGACATTTAAAAAAGATGCAAGGATAGTTATGGGGTTTGACTTCAAGAGTTCATCTTAAACACCGTACCTAGTCATGATTACAATGGCTTTGGGTTGTACCTCAGTACCGGGCATGTCTACATGTTCATCAATGCACCATACTTACAATGCATTAAATTTAGTACCTGTACCAACAGGTACTAACTTAATGCACCGTAGTTGGTGCTACTACACATTAGCGCAGATGAACAGATTTTAGTGACATTAATGATATCTTTTATTAGACCAACCCAAATAGTTGGAGAATAGTTATGAAGCAAGCTTTCGAGTTCATAAACCCTTCGTCAGGCTAAGGAAGTTTCAACTGCTGAAACTTCCTTAGCCTGACGAAGGGTTTTTGAACTCCAAAACTTGCTTCATAACTATTCTCCAACTATTTGGGTTGGTCTAATAAAAGATATCAAATTCACCCGAGGAACCTTGTCTGCCTGTGTCCTTAGACCAGCACCGCTGCAACCTACACCCCTGCAGTGACATTAGTGGGCGTTAGACTAAATCTACAGTGCATTAGCACAGGTTGTCTAATAAGGAGAAACAAGCACGCTCTCATTACTCTGGGTCCTGCAGGTTTTTTTATTAAGTTGATGTCAATGGTGACCAACAAGATTTTAAAATCAAGCATTTCTTGACTGCTGCTGTGCGCTGGGCTTTGCTCACTGCTGCTGCCTCCGAGCTGCAGTGCCACGTGCGTCCTACCGCCAAGCGGGCAGGGGGCGCAGCACAGTCCAGCAGCAGAAGGCGTATGGTGTCGTGCCACTCCTGGGGCAGCTGCAGTGCTTCGAAGCCCAGTGCGCAGCAGCAGCCATCTTTGCCCTGCACACCAATCAGGGAGGGCATGTGGCCCCTGGGCTTCTGCTAGGGTGCACACAGTGGTGGGAGCTCCCCCACCCCTGGATGAGCTGCCTAGGCTCTGACTGACCCATGACCTGTCCCAGGGCCCCATTCACCCCAGGCCCCCTTCCCATGTCCCACTCCCTCCCTCATTGCTGGGGCCCTGATCTCCCCTCCCCACCCTTTTCCCCTTCACCAAATTGACTGGTACTTGCCTGCCTGCCAGGCTACCAGTGACCCACACACTGGGCTGCAATCCTGGCTGCGTGCGCCCCTGCCCACCCCTGCTGCAGCTGCCCAGAACCCATGGCTGGGCTGCCTTGCACCCCTACCCACTGCCCTGCGTTTGGGAGGGCTGAACCCCATTAGCCCTGGCCTTCTGTTGCCTATGCCAGTCAGTGGCCACCAGCTAGTAGCTCCTGAATACTCATGGATTGGTTCTGATGCCTTCCAACACCAAGCAGAATCATAGATCATCCTCACAGATGTTAAAAGGAAGAAGGGACCCACGTGAGCTTTTGCCTTCTTTCTTTACCTAGTGCACAGTACTTCTCTGAATTACTCCTTAGTAATTCCAGCGTCGTGTCCAATAGCTGTGGTTGAACTAGTGCATATCTACTGATGGATGTGTGTTACAGGCCCCTCCCAGTGCCCGATTCACAATGATTTAGAGTTGGGATTATTGCCAGGCACCTTAAGGGGCCTGGGCACCTTAGCTGCAAGGCTGCTTGCTTGTCACACTAAGGCTGACAAGGGTGTCAGTGGTCCTTTCCTGTTTCAGCAGCTGGCTGCTGCAGAAGCATTTGTATTTCCTGCTTCTGCTGCTCTGTGGGGTTCCTCTCTGCCACTCAGAGACACTGTCACCTGTTCAGTTCCTGGTATGTGTATCTGGTGCATTTTAGGGACTCCCAACACCTGTCTCTACCTTGACTGCACCAGGCTGCAGCCACTCTGCCACCTCCTCTTCTTGATGCTCTGGCTGCACTTTTCCCCATACCTTTTATTTTATGCACACCCTATTATGGAGACCCACCACCTGGGACCAACTGGTCAACCTTCTTCTGGCTTACCCAAGCTCTCCATCTAGTAGACAAGGAAGTAGGTGCTGGGTTGGGGAACCTAGGTGACTGTAGGAATGTTTCCTTTCACTTACCCATGCATGTCTCTAGGGAGACTTTTTCTAAGCAGCATCCACAGGATCCTTAGGGATATTTGAGGGGGCAGCGGAGGATGGCCAGAGTTCTCTGTTCAGTGGCCTTCCTTGGCACCCTAACAATTAACTTTTGACCTGCATTTATAGTTTCATAGTCTGTAGGGTCAGAAGGGACCTTGACAGATCAACAGGTCCAACCCCCTGCCATGGCAGGAAAGAGCATTGGGGGTCAAACAACCCTAGTAAGGTGGTCATCATCTAGCCTCTTCTTATAGACCCCCAGGGTAGGAGCCAGCACCACTTCTCTTGGAAGTTGGTTCCAGATCCTAGCCGCCACAAGTGAAGTAGCGCCTCTTGATGTCTAGTCTGAATCTACCCTCTGCCAGCTTGTGACCATTATTTCTAGTCACTCCTGGCAGTGCTCGGGGGAACAGGGAATCCCCCAATGCCTGCTGGTCCCCTCTGACTAGTTTGTAACAGGCCACCAGGTCCCCCCTCAGCCTTCTCTTATGGAGGCTGAACAGATTCAGGTCCCTTAGCCTCTCCTCGTAGGGCCTGCCCTCCTGCCCCCAATCATGAGAGTGACCCTCCCAATGCTGTCCACATCCCTCCTGAAGTGAAGCACCCAGAACTGGATGCAGTACTCCAACTGTGGCCTGACCATTGCCACAGGGGGGGGATCACCTGCTTGAGATACATCTGTGGATGCATGACAAGGTATGATTGGTCTTCCTGACCATGTCCCCACACTGTCGGTCCATGTTCATTTTGGCATCAATAATGACTCCAAGATCCTTTTGTGTCTCTGCACTGATGAGAAGGGAGTTCCCCAGCCTGTAGGCGTGCTGCTGGTTCTTCCTCCCCAGGTGCAGCACCTTGCTCTTGTCAGTGTTGAAACCTATCATTCTCATCTCCCCACCCCTGTAACCTGTCTAGGTCCAATTGCAGCCTTTTCCTCCCTTCTAGCATGCCCACATCCCCCCAAATCTTAGTGTCACCAGCAAATTTGAATAGGGTGCTTTTTACCCCCTCGTCCAAGTCACTGAGGAAGATGTTGAACAGCGCGGGTCTGAGGACCAATCCTGGGGGACCCCATTGCCCACATCCTTCTAGGTCAAAAACAACTCGTCTATACCTCAACCCACATAGGGAATAACCGGGATCAAACCTTTTTCTTTGTTTTGCTTGGATGCTGGGCTTCAAGGGCCAATATTGGACGGGAGAAAGAAACCTCCCTTTCAATTTATGGTCCCTGGGTAGAAGAGAGGACCAGCTGGAGAGAAGGATTCCCCCTTTTCTTTTGTTTGATCCATGTTTAATGAGGTCTTCTTCCCTATACCTGGGGCTTTAAAGAGAAGTGAAGAACAGGACAAGTCAGAGTAACCATAGAAATCTTGAGTCTTCAGAAGGAATGGGGATGACAACCAGGATGGAGAGAGATAGAAAGAGAATGAGTGTATAAAGGAGATGAGGTTGAGTGGATAAGGGAGTTGAGGTCAATATCATTTACTTGGACTTTAGGAAGACCTTGGTGTCCCACAAGGCTCTCAAGGTAAAACTAGGGGACTATGGGCTCAACAGTTCAACCATGAGAAGGGTAGGAAACTGGCTGCAGGGTCAGACCCAGAGAGTACTAATAGATGGATCTGTGTCGACCTGGTGGAAGGTAGCCATTGGGCTCCCCCAGGGTTCAGTACTTGGACTGGTGCTTTTCAACATCTACATCAGTGATCTGGATGTGGGGGGTGAAAAGCACACTGGTAAAGTTTGCCAATGACACTAAGCTTTGGGGAAATGTGGTCATGCCTCAAGGTAGGTTGACAATCAAGACGGACCTAGACAGATTAGTTAGATGGGTAGACTAGAACGAGATGCTGTTCAACTCTTAGAAGTTGAAAGTGTTCCACCTGGGGAGGAAAAATCTGCAACGAACTTGAACAGGCTTGGTGGTGCTACACTAGCTAGTGCCATGTCCAAAAGGGACCTGGGGGGTCATAGTTGACCATAACATGAATATGAGCTGCCAGTGTGATGCTACAGTTAGGAGAACAAACAATATGCTGGCATGCATCAACTGATGCATCTCAAACAAAACTAAGGAAGTTATTCTCCTGCTCTAGTTGGCACTGGTGAGGCCACAGCTGAGTACTGCATCCAGTTCTGGGCACCGCACTTCAAGAAGGATGTGGAGAAGCTTGAGATAGTCCAGAGAAGAGCCACTTTTATGGATTTAGAGGCCTAAAAAACAAACCATATGAAGAAAGACTGGGACTGTTCAGCCTAGAAAAGAGAAGACTTCAGGGGGATTTGGTGGCAGCTTACAAATACGTATCGGGGAGAGCATCAGGAGCTAGGCAAACAACTATTCACCAATGTGACCCAGGGGAAAACCAGGAGCAATGGTCATAAACTCCTAGAAGAAGGTTTCAGACTGGATATAAGGAAAAACTTCACAGTTCATGTGACCAGACTCTGGAATAGACTCCCAGCAGGGATGGTGCAGGCACCTACCCTGGAGAACTTCAAAAGGAGACTGGACAAAAACCTTGCTGGGGTTATTCAACCCCAGCAGTCTTTCCTGCCAGAGCAGGGGGGCTGGACCCAATGATCTTACAAGGTTCCTTCCAGCCCTAAACTTCTGTGAATCAGAGTGACCCAGAGAGTTCAGCCAAGGATGAGATCAACCAGGGGAAACTGAGGCCGGAGAACCACAAAGTAAATAAACTGAGTTTGAGCAGAGACCCTACAGGCATCTCATACTCCAGACCAACAAAACATAGTAACTGACCAAATGAGAGGAAAGAGGAAGGGTGAAAGGGAGGAGGAGAAGACCGCAGCACTGCTAGACTGACCTCTGTGCAGCAAAATATCCATCCTCCTAAATATTCAAAACATAACAGACAAGACTAGGGGAAGAGGGGCAAGACATAAGTCAAGCTAATTCTAACAGAACAGGGCAGGCAAAGGGCACTCACACTCCCCTTTTTAAAGATGGGAATGATTTTAGCCCTTTTCCAGCCTGTCACAGCGGGGTCCTGCAGGAGGGCCATGATCTCCTCAAGGCCCCTTTCCTGTGCCAAGTTGGCCCAAGGGCACCCTCAAATTCTCTCCTGCCACGCCTTTGGTGTACAAATCTGTCAGGGAAGCTGCCTTCACATCTTCTTGGACACGGCTGATCTGTACTCCGAGCCCCGTGGGCTCCTGGACCCCATTGTGGTCCCCGTTCTATCGTAGGTGTTTCGGGGCACCCTAGCTTTATGGGCTACGTGTGGCTCCTACCACCCCAATACCACACCCCAAGCCTCGCAAATGGACTAGACGTTGTTTTGTCCAGGTCTACGCTCCCTCTGGCGCCCCGGCGCTCCGCGGCCCTGTCTCTGTCCGCACCTCTCTCTGGGGCCTTCTCCACAATGCTGCCCCTCCGCAGTAGTGCTGCCCCTCACAGGGCCTTCTCAGTAACGCCGTCCATTCTTGGGGACCACCACAGTGCTGCCCCCTTCTCCAAGGCCCACCACGCCCGCGCCGGGGCTTCTCCGCAAGGCCCCCCCGCTCTGGGGCTGGGGCCTGCGCACCCCGAATGCTGCGCCCGGACCGGAGCTGGGGTCCCTGCTCTCGTGTGAGTCCCCTGTGAGGCCTGCTCCAACCCCTAACAGCCTCACCCAAGCCACCGGCGACGAACAGCAGCACAAAACACAACCCCCTGGGCTATAACATTACTTAAGGCCGCCCGGCTAAAACCAGGTCGCTCAGACATCCCCGGGCTGCCATCCTTTACCCGGCTTGGGCTGTACCTGCAGTCAGGCTTCTCCTCACGGTCTTGCTCAGGGAGCGTCTTCCTCTCAGCTCCTTCGGTTTATAAGGGAGCCAGGCCCCGCCCCTTCTGGTCAGCTGACCTCCCCTGGTTGCCCTGGCGACCTGCAGCTGGGCTCCTCATTCACTGCTAGGGCCTTCTCCCTGGCGGTTTCTCCTCTTTCGGAGAGGGCACCGCCGCGCTCTGCGGCACAGCCCTTTGTCATTATTGCTGCCGGTGGCATCAAAATCCCCTTCAGCCGGACCTGGCAGGACCTGGCAGGAATCTCACCGGGCCCTGCTGACCTGAAAGCATTCGAATGAATCAATAGCTCTGTGACCCTCGCTATGGTCACTGAAACCCTCAGCCCTCCTCTGTCCTTGTCTATTTAGGCAATTCTTGTTAGCTGTCTGGTCGCAGGTGTGTGTGGGTGTGTGTGTGGGTGGGTGTGTGTACGCACACACGTGTGTGTTCTTGCTAGGCCTTGGTGTGCCTCCTTAGCAATGAACTTTCCTCCCATTGCCTCTATTTTCTCCTTTTGTTTTGAAGCATTAGAGGAGCCTCTTGTGAAGTCACCTCGCAAAGCCTTCCTCTGTGCTATCAGCCCAGGCGCTTCTCTCAGAAAGGCCTGCACTTGGGCATCAAAGCTGAGCAAGTGACCTCAAAGACCCTTGTATCTTCACACCAGCTGAACAAAACAAAATGCTTAGTTACTATCTTCCCAAAGCTCTTTTCCCTAGACATTATCATACCTAAGAAAATACTAAAAACAAAAAGCCACTTCATGTAGGCCTCTGTGGTTGCCTCACTTAGTGACTTTGGCTTCACAATGACCTTTACTCATCTCTTGGTAACCAGAGACTCTTGGCCAGTTTCTAAAGAAATGTGCATTTAATGATCAGGTTTTCACCCAGCCAGACACAAAGCGAACCCTCCTGATAAAGACAAGGCGGTGCTATGAGCTTGCTCTAAAGGAGAATATATTCCAACTTTTTCTTCCTGGTAATAGAAATTCTGTGCTTCCCATCAAGTCTAAGCTTAATGTGCTGGAGTGGTGGAATAATAGCAGCCAATCCAAGAGGAGCAACACAAAGAGCCAAGGACAATTTGTAATGACATTTCACAACTTTATTAATAACAAAGCACTAAATAAATCATAAAGCATTTTCAAATGATTGCAGGTTCCTGGCATCAGGGGAGGTCATCTCTAGGGGGCTTCTTCCATCTTCACATCTTCCATCAAGACTTTGCAGCAGGTGCAGAGAGGAGGAATGAAGACTGCACAGCCCAGGGAACAGCTCAGGGTGCCACTGTCTCTCCTGCTTCTCCACACCTGGAGATCCAACATTGCCACAGCAGCTTCTTTGAAACTGGGAGATCTTCTACATCTGTGGCACCCCTAGTCCTCTGAAACCAGTAGATCCATTGTCCCCTGCCCGCCCAGCACGAGCACACTGCAGCTTCTTGTTCAGCCACGTCTTGGCCTTTGCCTTTGGGTAGCTGCAACCTCTGCTTTGTCCGCTCCTGCTCTTGCTTCTGCTGTATTTGTCCTTCGCCATTTCCAGACGAGGTATTTGCAGCAGTCGATGAAGCAGCAGTTGGAACATGTTGCCGGTTTTAAAGAGCCTCCTTCTCTGGTCACAAGTCCAGAGCTACTGAATCAGGCCTGCAGGCTGGGCCTTTTTATGCAGGAGCTGCAGGTTGGTGCAAACCAATCAGATGGGGTTTATCCATATATGGCCATCTCATAGGTCCACATCCCATAAAGCTTTTCCCTTGTGGCAATGACCATATAAGGAAACAACTGACATTTTAGAAAGCCCCTAAAATCATGGTCATTGGCCACAATTAATGGATGGTAATTTTTAGTAGACAGTGAGCACAATCCAGGATACACACAGCAGACTTCTTTAAGAGCATTCCACTATTCCCACACACTCATAATGCTCTGAATGATTTTTTTAATCATGTCCATTTTGAACAGTGGGTTATTTGGCAAATCTCAGAGAAGGGGGAGGTTTCCACTTCAACCAAAAAAACACATTCTGGTCATGGGAATATAAGCAAGCTGGACTGTCTCACACTTGGACTGATATGGTTGGCACTGTATGCTGAGTACACCCATTTCATCCCCCAGGCTCCTTTCAGAGGCAAGAGCAAGAAATTGCATTTATGGTGGCATCAAATGGCAGCAGTTTCAGCCCTCGAGCATTCATGGATGGGCATAATTCTAGCAACCTCATCTAGGTCACACAGAGACAAAGTTGGAGCTGAGGACAGAATCCCTCGTGTCTGCTCACCCTCCACCCTGTCCATGGTAGGAGCACAAAATCAACACTTGTCCATGCAGCCCAAAATTACACTTATTTTTCTGTGACTGCATCACACCACTGACCTGTCCTCAGGCATATTGGTGCTGAATTTCTGACTTTGAATTTCTAGACAACTCTGGATTAAGTGTAGAGATTAAGGGCCTTGTTACACATTCATTTAGGTGGCTCCTGGAGCTCTTAACCCCTGGACATATTAACACCTGAAACTAGTTTTAAGCCCCACTTAGGTGGCTTAAAGTTATACCACACCAGCCTAGATTTATCTGCTCTGTGTTACATTCATGAATAGCTGCTCTAGGATACACCTTCGTGTGGCCACCCTACCCGTCTCCTTCCTCCCCTGCTTGTCTGAATTAAAACCAATACCTCTCCACTACCCAGTCGAGCCTCTACCCACCCCCCACATCCTGCAATAGCCTGGACTGGCCCACCGTCCCCCACCCCACCCAGCATCCCGGATCCCTGCTCACCACTCCATCCCCAAGGCCCCAGCCTGGTACTGTCCCAGGGGAACCTGCCCGTCTGCTTGGCCACGGCCACGGCCACGGCCACTGCAGCTCTCTGGGCAGGTGGCCACAAGTAAGTTGGGGGGCACAGCTGAGCTGTGAGGACTGGGGGCGTAGGGGAACCCCAAGGAGCAGGCAGGAGCAGGGGAAGACCCAGGAGGCAGGGGGAAACCCAGAATAGGAGAGGAGGGAAAGGGAGGGGACTGAGCAGCTCAATACGGACAGTGTAACAAAGTCCTAAGTTTAGATGTGTTAATCTGAAACCAAGTAGAAGGCAGGGTAGATGTGCACCTTATAAATTCACAAAGCAGACATATTTATATAGCACACACTTTCATGAGCTGAAGGGAGGATGAAGTGAGCTTCAGCTCACAAAAACTATACATAATCTACTTTGGTTAGTCTATAAAGTGCACTTCTACCCTGCTTTATACTATCTTACAGTGTATTTGGGAGGTAAGTGATGGTACCACTCTGCTCAGTGCTGGGTAGGTCTCATTTATCACAGTATGTACACTTCTGGGCTCTCCATTTTAAGAAGGAGGTGGGTTTGGACAGCAAGCAATGTGAACAAAAGTTGAGAGGGTTTGGTGTGCTTAGCTTGGAGAAAAGGGGATTAAGGAAATGAGAATTTTTTCTTAACTAAATGTGGATTTCAAGAAAGCAAAACATTTTGCTTTTCTTTTTTGGCCATGACTTCTTGGGCCCTGAGGCAAGGCAAATGTGGAAGAAAGAAGAGAAGGAAGATGATCTTGTGCCTTACAGACCAGACTAGACTCAGGCACTTTGAATCCATACCTGCCCTTGTGATCTTAACATCTGCACATGAATTTCCCCAAATGTCACATAGGGATAAGGATCAGTGGCAGGAGAAAATGTTTAAATTAATTGCCTCTTTGCTGAAAAATACAGTTGGGAGGAGACCAAAACTATGTGTGAATTTTGGTCACATTTGGCAGATTGTTTTAACCGACAAGAGAAAGGGGCAGGAGAGGGGAGCAGGGGAAATGTGGTCCAAATATCTGAATGTTTTTTATTTAGAATTGATGTTTCAAGCCCCCAAATTAACTGCATTTAATTTCAACATAAATTAATTACAATAACTTTTGTGAGGTTTGTATTTCAATGAAAGAATCTACCAAGCTGAAACTTTTTTTTCCCCCAATTCCTCAGTTTGGACATCAAACTGCAAAAAAATAACCACACTGCTCTAATGATGATTCTTCATTGCCTCAGGGGCATGATGCGAGTATAAATACATTTATACGTTGTGAGGTAGAAGTATCGCAGAATCGACACTAGCTTGACACCAGAGCTGGCTTCAAGGGGTCCTTTTAAAAGAAGGAGACCAAATAAAGCTGCTTCTTGGGGCATCCCAAGGCAGAGCTTTCCCTTCAAAAGCAGCACGGATCTTGTGACAAGTAGATAGTGTGGTACACAGTGGAGTTATACATGAATATAGCTGACACTTCATGAAGACGGAAGGGAATGGCTGAGGGACAGAGTAAATGTGTTATATTATTCTTGATCATTTGTATATACATTCTAATGGATGGATTTCAAATAAGGGGAGGGCACAGACTACGTCATAAGTGTTTATTGTAAATCACTCAAGAGTTTACACATCATTAATGGCAAATTAACATTGTTAAAACACCTGCTGGATGAAGTACAGAATAAAGACAATTATCTTATATTGGCATCAATTGAAAACAAGAAACCAAACAAGAAAAATCCAAAACAAATGAGGTTTTTTTAAAATTCTACATCATTCCTAACAATATCTGGACCCGATTCTCATTTACTTAAAGATCCTCTCCTCTTGGACTAAGCACGTGAATTCACGCCGTCAGAGTGGGGGAAACCTCTGGTCTAAGCATAAACGAGAATCAAGTCCTCCGTCTTCAAAAGTGCTCCAGTGCAACGATATAAAGCCTCTCTCCTGCACTGGCTAACATCTAACACAAAGGGGTATATGGCCCATTAATTCAACATGCTCTTTTTACAAGGCAGCTGTTAAATCCAGAAGCTACATAACTATCTTTTTTTATACTTTGCTCTGAAAGCAATGGAAGTTGCATGCATCTGAAACATCAGTAGAAATTGAAATTTAGATAAAGGCTGGTTTTTAAAGACATAAGAGTCAGCAGTGGAAAAAAAAATCAAGGTACTTATTGTGCAGAAAGAGCTAAAGTATGCATGCATCAGTGACTGTGACTGGTCAGAATATAAATCAGATCTCCAAACATTTAAACTGAAGCTTTATTTGGCTTAAGACATATTTGAACTGTACACCTTTCTAAATTACAACATGTATGTGACAACAAATGAATCGTCTAAACATACCATCAGGTTGTGTTTTGGCCTGTGTAGCGTCTAGCTTTTAACACAAAAGCCGGCTCAGCAATAAGTGAAATTCATCTTCAGCAAAGACGGTGGAGCATTGCTCTTGCAAACAGGGCAAACAAAGAAAGCAGATTTTCAAACAAATGTCAGAATTTTTAAGTGATTTTTTTCCACGCATTTTTTTTTTTTTAATTCCTTTCTGTCAGCTTGTTTTTGTGACAGCAGATTAGGCCCTGCCTCTCACCTCCCACTAATATGTCTCAAAGCACGTTTGGTCAGCTAGTAAAAACAAATGCTCATCTGCACTGCACTTTGAAAGGATAATTGGTTTCTCCGTCCTGCCAGGTTTAACATGAACAGGCATTTTACAGTGTAAGTTGGGCGTCAGCTACAGTGACTAAAAATCAAAGGGCTGTGACGTTAATTATAGTATTAAATAATATCTAACATTGTTACACTTAGTCTGGGTTTGGACATAAGACAGCTAATAGGAAAACAAACAGGGGATAAATTCATATGTGAAACAAGCTGCCCCAGGGATTAATTTCATCCATTGTACCTGGAAAATCTACTTTATCCAAAGTGTGGGGGGGAAATCACACACACGCGCGCACACACGCACACACATATATGACAGCATCAATTTACAGAGGATATGTTACACTGTTCAAGCACTGCCATCTCCAGTCCTCTCTTTGCGGGCTTGGATTATTTTCTTGGGAACCCGTTTTCGGTCAGTAACCAAGCCCAACCAAAACATGAAGTCAATGAACCATGTGGTTGGGTTGAATTTCAAGCCTAGCTCACTGGCTGAATAATCAAATGGAAAGGTGTGGTGGTAGTTGTGGAAACCTTCACCTGGAAAAACAATCAAAGAAATGTTTTCAGGCTAGGGTGCCGAGCACGACTCTTTTCAGGCTGTGATGGAATAGGAAGGAGGAAAAAAATAACAAGAGGTACCCGCTTCTGCAACAGTGAAGGCACCTTACACTAAGGTGGTGCCCTGCTTACGTACTCCAGGGACCAGGGATCCATCTTGGGCCAAGTTCACAGGAAAAAAGTGCATCAGTTAGACAAACACTGTTTTTAAATGGACTTAGTTAAACCAGTTAGAAACCCCTGTGCAGGTACTGTTAAATCTGTTGACATCTGATTTAGGCTGATTAGTATAATTAGGTGCACATTCATCTCCATTAGCTGAACCAATGGGAGATGTGGTTCATTTCAATAACGGGCTTGGCGTTTTGACTTCTTCAGTGAAGAACAGAGGGGAAGAAAGATTTCTGACCTCAGTTGATAAGCAGAATCCCTCTTACTAAGGCATGTGATAGAGAGCAAGAAAAGGCTGAACAGGAGAGAGCTGTAACATGGAGCCCTGCTGACATTGCCCCCCATGAAGCCCAGCACGCCAGCTTGGAATGGATGCCTTTGTGCATACCAGTGCACAGGAGACTGAGCGCTTATTGGCATATACCCAGCTCTGCTCTGAGGTACCTACATTACTCGGAGTTTGTACAGAAAGAACAAGCATGCCATGTGTCACTCTGGCACTCCCTAGCAAGGTGTGCAGGAGGGGTAGACATGACCACAAATCCGCTGGGATGAGAATTAGCGCAGCAATAATTATCAGGTCCTGTTTCTGCACAGGAATTGGCCCACTGCTGACCAGATTGTAGTGAATGAGTCAGAGGGACTGGCTGTTTAGAACAGCTCGGCTGCTGTATAGTATGCGGAAAAGTTTTCTTCTGTTCACAACTGGAGCAGGGCTAAGAAAGGTTTGGTCGTGGGTATGCTATGATCTCAACTTGCCAAACCTTGTCAACTTCTGGAATAACAGAGTGTGTCACAGGCAAAAATCCTCTCTTGCTGATTCCAATCTAGTTATTTGCAAGACATGCTCAGGTGCTGAAAACTGTCACAGCTCAGAGAAAGTCATTATAGAACTAGGCTGATTTATGCCCACTGAGGAATGAGCTCATTTACAGCTTACATCCTGGTGCAAAACAGATGAGTATCAGCCAAGCTACTGAGACAGAAGGGACAGGTCCTATTCCATCTGTTAGGTACAAGGGTGGACTTAGGCACCCATATACAATCCTATTCCACCCTGTCTGAGTCCCTGAAAAACTACCATTGCAAAAGGGGGTGGGTCATCTTCCTCCTCCTCTGCACTGTTTTTTTGCGACTCAATCAAGTTACAAATAGATTCACTGATGGATTTGCAGAAATTGAACAGGGTGGAATAGAATTGCATTTAGGTGCCTAAGTTTAGACACCTAAAATGTGGAACTCAATTCGGGCCAAAATGTTTGGTCAGCAGGGTATCCGTCCCTGTCCCCTCCCTACCCACACATGTCTGAAGCAGAATAAGATCCAAAGAAATGTGCACAGGCCCTGACACTGGCATTCAAGGACGCCTGACACCCAGGCAGTAGTTACACTGAGCAATGGCAATGACTGGCTGCAAAAATAGCCCCCTACGTCTATTGAAATAATATGGAAGGAGGATAATGGATCAGGGCAAAACATTAATTCATGCTAATTTGACCTGAGGGTGTGAGAAATGTCCATTTTTATTGCCTATAACAGGGCTGTCCAACTGGTAGGGCATGGGCCACAAGCAGTTCTTGAGGTGTTAACATGCAGCACCCTGGGCTCCCACCCAGCTGTCACTGCTCCTATTGCTCCGGCTGCAGCAGGGGCAATAAGGTGCTCCCTCCCTCCCCTGGTGTCTGCTACCTGACCCACCCCAGGGGACAGGGAGGCACAGCACAGCCCGTGTTGCCCGGGAAGCCAGCAGCCTGCAGTACCTGTGCAGCACGGTGCCATGGAGGAGCCCACAGGGGCTGCAGTTGGGATAGGGCGCCGCACCACATGGGTGCAAGAATGCCTGCCCCAGTGCACGCTGTACAGTGAAGCAAGGAAAGCACTTGCCCCCACACAGTACATTGGGATGGGGAGGGAAAGTACCTATCTGTACGTGGCGCAGTGGGATGGGGAGGTTTGATTCATCTACCGTTATGCATAATGAATGCAGAGGTGGAGATTTCCTAAAGGAACCCCCTCATGGTAGGGTCCTACAGCCATCCTTAGCACCAAAAACTGGGATTTTGAATCAACTTACATGGAAACAATGTTAGATTAACAGCCAGAGGTTTTGCAAGTACCATCCTATATAAACTGGCTTGATTTTCAAAAGCACTGAGGACTCAAAACCCCACCACCAGAAATGAGGTGCTGCTGAGTACTTCTGGAAATCAGACCAGCTACTTAGGCACCAAAATATATGAACATGCGGTTGGAGAGCAAATTTTCAAAGGCACAGATGGATACCTTCTTCCTCTGGAAGCTGGATGCCTACCCAGCCTTTGTGCCTTCGAACATCTCCCACAAGGTGCAGGCACCTACTTTTGAAAATCTTGGCCAGCGCGTCTGTCTCTGCATAACTGCAGCTCATGAGCTTGGCAGTGGCTTCTCTCTCCAAGGATGTGCTAATTGTTTCCTCGCTCTGAGCGCCACAGGTATGCAAGACTGCCCAGTTAAATGGATTTCATTTAGTGCCCTTTGGGATGCGAGGGACGCAGGGCTCAGGTGCAGCAAATACGGAGAGGAGTCTTCATTCAGGAGACTGTTTATCAAACGAGGTCAGACACACACAGATCCCAGGAGTTCCCCAGCTCCAGCTGACAAGTCATGGTGTGCAATGGTAACGCAGAGAGCCTGCCTTAAACCTTGACTGCGCTGTAGCAAGCCTGGTTATCGGGGCTCTGCTTCGGGGGCATTCCACCCCTAGCTAGGACCAGCACAGAGGCTTAGCACACTGCAAAGCAACCCATTTCTCCTGGTACTCACCGATAGCTCCTACGGTGACAAAGGCATTCTGCCTGGGGCTGATGTACTTGTCATATGGTCGGTTGCCGTACATGTGAGCTGCACTGTTGACCAGCCAGGTGACATTAAGAGACACGGTGTAGCGAAGGATGGAAGCAAGGAAGTAGGAATTCCACAGACTCTCACCCCAGAGGTACCAGGGCACAAGCGTGGGGACCACAAAACACATGAGCACAACTGAACTCTTATAGTACCTAGGGGGAAAAAAAAGAAAGGAACAACATTGCCATGAGAGAAGGCCTAGCTCTGCACTTACTTGAGTGGGACTCAGGAAACTCACGTCTGCCCTAACCTTCCTGTGTCCCTGGAGCACGGCACTTTACCTCTGTGTGTTGGTTCTCTGCCTGGAAAATGGAGACAACAATACTTTATTTGTCCTTCTGATCCAACTGTATTGTCAGCTCTTTGGGGCAAGGGCTGTCTCATAGATATTAGGGGCTAGAAGGGACCTTACGGATCATCAGGTCCAGCCCCAAGTGATGATTCACCATGTTCATAAAAATCTAGTAAAATAGACCTTGGATCTCACAGTGAGTGATTCTGTAATATAGATAAAAATAACTGGAATAGGGAAATCTTTCCTAAGGAAATCTGGCATGCAGGTCACACCTCTTCTTGGAAACAAGCGCAACTTCTTTGACCTAGAAAAGAACAGGGCTGAATATTCAGTGACAGCCCCAAACAGATAGGAAGCTTTGAAAGGTTTAAGATAGGTGGTAACTCCAGAAGGCATGTGGGAAAAACTTAAAATAACAATACAGGCAGATGCTAAAGAAACTCTAAACAGGCAAAAGATATAGATATTGGATAAAGTCCTGGACCTTAGAGAGAAAAGGAAGAAGTGCGATAAACTGCATACCGTCCAAACCAAAGAGAAATCCGTGACATAAACAAAGAGCTGCACTGTGCAGAAGAACCGAATAAAGGTACTTGGCTAGCGTGCAGCAGAAGAGAGCGGCAACTCTCCTGAGGTTTTTGCACACTTAAAACAGACTAGAAAAGGCAAACATCAGTAAGTCACTAGATCCAAATCAGGCACTCTACTTCCTGACTCTAAACATGCAACACAAAGAGGGCAGAATGACTGCAAAGAGTTATCACATGATGCCGAGAACACCAATGCAACTTGGGGAGATTCGGCACAAGAACTACGCCCGCTTAAATACGTAGTGCCCCCGGCAATGGAGACAACCAAGTCAGAAAGCCCCTTCAGATCAAGCAAAGTGCTAACAGAACACCTCGAGAAAGCAGCTGACGCTTGCTGCAAAATGTGAGGAACCGGAAAACCACCAAGAGACCAGAGGACTCAATTTAATGTACTGATGCTGAAAAAGAGGGATCCAAAGGAATACTCAAACAACTGCATGATTTCACTGGTGTCTCATACAAGCCAAATACTGCTAAGGGTAGTTCTGGAGTGAATACAGACTAAATTAGAAGAAATCACAACACAGCAAGCAGTATTGTGGCAGGGCAAAGAGACAAAAAAAGCGATTGACAAATTTAAGAAAAGTAATGAAGAAAGCAAGAGTTTGGATAACCTCTGCATCTCAAGTTTGTCAGCTTCCATTAAGCTTTCAGTGCAATGGTACACACAAAGCTACGGCTATGCAGGCTTGAGATGGGTTTCCCTACGGGAACCAAAGGAACAGAAAGCTACAGTCAGGGTTACTGGACTGACACTGGAATGGCTCCAAGTATGACAAATAGTTTGACAAGGCATCTCTCCCCATGTCCCTATGCTCTTTCACATCTACACAGAAATGATCACGTGCCAAGCACTTGCAGGTTCTGAAAGAGATCAGAAAATTGCAGGTAGAAGGGCTTAGTAATCTGAGGTAGGTAGACAGTATTATTTTGATTGCCACTATCCTAGAAGAGCTGAAAGATCTAGTGGAAAGATTGGTCACAGCAGGAAAAAGACACAACAGCACAGTTAACATTTCAAAGACCAAAGTGATGACTACAACTAGAGAAAGATTCAAAGTTAAAATAGATACGAGGCTTTGGAACAAGTCTCAAAGTATATATTTGGATACCATCCTCTTGGAAGGCAATAAGTGCATGAGTAAAGTATGCAAAACTCATTCACCAGTAAAGCATTTGAATGCAATAGGGACAAGTAGGCAGACTTCTAACAAAATTTTAAAAAGATTACTACTAACACTGGTTAGGCTAATAGCAAAATGCAGCTGTAAAAATTAGGTGCTTATGAAGGAGATGGAGAGAAAATTACAAGCATTTAGGATGATGTGCTATAGAAGGATATTTCCTGGATCCAGAAAAGATCCAACAATTGGATGCTCAATAAAATTGGAACCAAGCTTCAACTGATGAAAATGGTGATAAAGAAAATATTGAAGTACTGCATGCATATTTTAAAAAGAGAAAGTGATAGCTTAGAAAAGAAGAAGGTTGTGCTAGGGAAGAGAGTGGGGCTGCTCAGGAAAATGATGGTTCGAAGATATTGAAAACTAAGTGGAGAGCACTTCCCAAGTTTCACTAACCTTCATGACAAAGAGGGCACTTGATTGAGTGACTGATTGATACAGAAATCCTTCCGGAGAATATCTGACATGCAGCTCCCATCCCAAGTCATTTTCAGAGGAGTTTTTCTAAATAATTATAACGAATAATGCGTTCACATGACTTGTTTTTGTTAACAAATCTGAGCATTCCTTTATTTTACTAGCTGTTTGCCTATTTAATTCACATGGGGCTAAACCCTGGAGTTGTTAGTCATTTTTCGGTTTGAGGAAAAATTGTTATCTTACAAAAGGATATTGTCAAGTTCTCATTGCCAGGTACAAAAATCTTTCTCCCCAGGCAATAGGGAAGGTGCAGGCCAGGACTGGGCATTATGTCTATAAAAAGGAAGGAAAAAAAAGAAGAAATAGAGGAGATGGAGGAAGAAAAATGGAAAAGATGAAAGAAAACACAAAATCAAAGCTAGGCCATCACAAAAAGCAAACTGAAGTGAGAAATAGTTGAGGAGGAAAGGGCAGACACCCAGGTGACGGGCACACTTGGGTTCCTTCATGTCCAATCTCCTGCTTTAAATGAATCTCTTCATAGGAAACAAATCTCCCAGCAAAGTAGTGGCAATATGGCTGCTTCAAACAAATCTGTGGCCACCTGCAGAAGTAAAGAGAGGGATATGCTGCAAGAATCCCTCCTCTTTTCCACCTGCCCCTAATGCTTGTTCCCTGGAAGGGCAGGGGAAAATAAGGAATGTATCAAGAACTGATTTAAGTACTGGAGGAGGGAGTTCTGAAAAGACTTTCCTTCATTTAAATGTACTCTCCTTCTGGAGCCTGCAGGCAGCAGGCAGCATCTCCTGTGCCACGCTACGTACTCCTAGGGCGAGCGCCAAGAGCCCTCTTGTGGCTGCAGGTCTGGTGCCGTCCTCTAAGACTGCTTCAAGCAGCATCACTGCTGTGTCCTAGTCTACACTGGCTGGGTTGTCAAAGCCTTTGAGTATCAACCCTTCCAAGTGATTTTGATGCAGGTTGGAACTGAGCCAGAGTCCCAGGGCTCAGCTCCAGATCAGCAGCTCTGTCACAACAGAGAGGTGAGCAAAGACCCTGGCAAAAATACTGAAGTCCTTCAAACAGAGGGTATATATGGCAGTGGCAGCAGCCAGATCTCCCTGCTGCAGAGGTTGGCAGGCCTGTTACAAGAGTTCAGTATTTAGTCATGGCCACCCTGGGTGTTCTTGTTCACAGGGACTGAACACAGGGCCTCTGGGGCTAATGGCATCAGCCTGTATAGCACAGGAAAGGGCAAACTTCTGCACCCTTCTACCTACAAGTCAAGATCTTGGCACAACTTAGGGACTCAAGACACCGAACCTTTGAGAGGTGCCGGCTCTGCTCACAGAACCTCAGCTCAGACAATAGTTTGTTGCTAAGTGACTTTCTTCTGAAGCCGTATTTAAACAACCTGGGAGTCACACATGACACACAAGCCACACTTTGGACACCCCTGCTCTAGGTTTTGAACTGAAGAACCATACCCACACATTGAGAAATGACTTAGGGCCTCGTTACACCTTACACTCTGAGCTTCACGAACGTTGTTCGGTGTTAGTGCTAGCTTGGAGTTTAAAGGAGTCATACCCTTAGTATAGAAACCTGCTCCGACTGCCCCCCACTTGCACAGCGGTGACTTCCCACTAGAGGCCTGGTGAGAAGGGGCAGGACTAGGAGCTGGAGCTGTGAGTTGCCACTCGAGAGCTGGTGAGCCAGGACAGGCTGCATCTCTGCTTTAGGGGTGAGGGTGCGAGAGATCCTGGGATACTGGAGGGCTTCGACTTGGGTGGCACATCTGTGGGGAGCGATCATACCTCGATGGAACAGGAGCTGAGTTCTGCGCATCAGAGATAATTGTCCCCTGGACTGGGGTAACTTTGAGCTGCATAACAAGACTTAAAGCCACTTTAAGGTGTTAATGTGCAGAGAATCCAGGGATTAAGAGCTCCAGGAGCTGTCCCAATTACTGTTTAACAAGGCCCTTATAAATGTCTTATAAATATTTATGGCTATAAAAAGGAAGGAAAAAAAAGAAGAAATAGGGGAGATGGAGGAGGAAGAATGGAAAAGAGAAAAGAAAATACAAAATCAAGGCTAAGCCATCCCAGAAAGCAAACTGAAGTAAGAAATAGTTGAGGAGGAAAGGGCAGACACCCAGGTGATGGGTACACTTGGGTTCCTTCGTGTCCAATCTCCTGCTTTAAATGAATGATCTAGCCACTAGAGGATGACAAAGTCACAGTCTGTTAACATGGGTCATACTTTAATTGTCAGTTCCCAAATTCTCACGGGCTGTGCACCACCAATTTAAAACGATACAACCACCAGCAATTTTTTGTCATAAATTAATTAGAATAAAAGTCTTAACACATATCACTAACAGACTGTCTGCGTATCACTGGTGATACCCATGCCACAGACTGGGAACTGCTACCTTCATGGTCTCCATTCTTTTCCCGAAAGTGCAGCAGTGTTTTTTTAGGCCCCCTGTCCCAGACACATTGATTCTTAATTAATCACAAGCTCCTTTCTTTGCCCTTAAATAGTGCTTAACTATTGAAACTAAGAGGCTTTGAATGCCAGTGTAGCTTAATGCCATTAAGGAAGTCTAGGGTTTACTCCCAGCTGTTCCACTGCCCTCCTGGATGACCTTTGTCAAGACACTTCACATTTATGTGCTTCAAGTTTCTCCTTCTGTGACATGCAGATTTTGGGATCTTTTGTAAGGCACTTTGGGATCTTTTGTAAGGCCCAGGTTTGGATATTGCCAAATGCCATTAACTTCTATGTATCAGAAGTGCTATATAATAGCAGGTGCTCTGATGTACTACTGTGACTATTCTTAAAAGACAGAAAAAGATTAGGAACTTCAGCTTACCACCTGACTCCACCAATGGGGAGACATCCAGCCTAAAACACAATCACAGCCAATATTAGCTGCGCCTGTCTATTTGAAGCTTGATTTATATCTGCACAAAGAAATGATGCTGAGTTATTAAGAGCTGCATTACCTTAAAGTAAATGTAATAAGGCCAGGATTTTACCTTCAAGTGTAGATTTCTGGATCAAGGCCACCAAGGACTTTTTCAAACAATACTTAGAAACAGTTGCTAGAAACTGTCCTGCCAAAGGAAGTTAACAATCAATTTTTCATTCTAAAAATCCGGTCCCTCATTTTCACCCTGTCCCTCAGTGCACATGAGGCAGGTAGGCTTCTGCTTACATTTCCCACTGCTCTCCCAAAAAGAAACATGAAGATTAATTACTCCTGAGCAGTCAGGCCAGTCTGCTGCTTGTTTAATGTCAGGAGCCTCTGTTCTTCCCACAAAAGCAATTGTAGTGGAGGGCTGAGGACTTTTGTTTCAGTTTTCTGTCCTTGTCTGGTTGTTAGCTACTCTCAATAGACTGTGCTGCACAGGGTGACTGAAATGAATAATTAAAAGACTTAGCTGAAGGAAGAAAAAATTACCATAAGATTGCAGCTTTCCCCCATTCTGTCAGAGTGAAAACTGCATTCAACATTCATCTAATGGTCTCTGGGGAAGAGACAGGTAACGTGGGCTAAGCTGGGAAGCTGAAAACAGCAGGGGAAGCTTCAGTTAGGTATAAGTCACTTGATTTTGCTTTCAAGTGTAGTTCAGAGTTGTGTGACAGGAAGAGTCCTTAGTGCCGTAAATCATATCAGGCCTAAGTACTGGGGAGTAGAATAAAATCCAGGGCTGAACATCTTGGACTTTGGAAAAGATCAAATTTGGCTCCTAACCCTGCAGTTGTGAATGTGGGGCAGGGGGATGGGACACAAGGAACCATCCCTGTGGAATGAACCAAAGTCATACTGCCTTGGCCCTGGCATGGCAATTAAACTTAGACCAGCTGGGCTGGATATTCCCAAACGACACTAATTATAGCAGCTAGCAAAAGTGTCTCCTCTAGCTTATTCCATAGAAAGCCAGGCTCTTTGAAGGGGGCTGCCAGGGGTGTACTGCCACTGCTGCCGGCAGCTCCAAATAGCTGCGACAACATGAAAACAGCTGTAAAGTACTAATGGGCCATAAGTTTGGAGGCTAGGAGGAAAGGGAGGCTATCTGGTAAGAGAAGCAAAATGAGCCAAGGAGTCTGTAAAAAGAGGGGGAAAGGAACTGGGAGCTGAAGAGCAGAAAGTATTAATAACGTGACAAATGAGGAGAAAAAGAGCCAGCAAGCCATGCAAAATGGTTCAACAGGGAGAGAAGAAACAAAGCAGCGCTCAAGTCAGGGGGTCAGGAAAAGAAACCGCTAAGTGATAATCTGAAATAAAGTGGAGACCAGGCTGTAAAGAGCTGAACAGGCTTAAGACAAGGCAGTCCAGGGAACAAAAAAAGAAGCCTTGGGAGTACTGCAAAGGTGGGATGGATCTTGAGTTCATCCTGAGAAAGGCCTGGGTCAGCCTTCCTCTCAACCAGACCGCTTCAGGTTTGACATCGCTTTTTTTGCTTACTTCCATCTACCCTGATTTCATGGTCTCTCTCACTTATTGCTGCAAAAAAGCATCCCCACAAACAAAGGTGTAGCTGAGGCAACTTTATTTTCATAGTTGGCCCAAAAATAAAATGAAACGCATAACAAATGTTGAAATTCTTCTCATTCTATGAGACCCTAAATGGGTCCATTTTTGTTGTGTGTGTGTGTGCCTGTGCACATGCGAACACATACATGTGTGGGTTTTCTGTCTTATTAATAATAAAAATGATTGTTCAAACAGTAGCAGATTCTCATTCACTAATGATTCTGTTTTCAACAAACAAAAAATACCAATTCACACGCACAAAAAAGAGCAAAGTTTCAGTTTAAAAAAACTGAAGAACTGGCAAAAATATGAAAAATTTCTAAGTATTTTTGCAAAAACCCCCCAAATGTTTAAATGACTGGCTGTTTCATGAACAACATTTTCATTGTAAATTTGTTGCCTAGCTCTAACCCTAACTTCTCTGAAATAAATTAACCCCACCATTCTGCAAATTCTTAGCATTTTTTTTGTGGGTACCCTTCAGTTTGGTTTTTTTTTGTCCAAAGTCACACTCCATACTAAGGACTTTAGCAGATTTAGAACGATGTCTCTCACCTATTAAAGGGCAAGGGGAGCAGAAGGAAAGCATCTTTCCAACTCTTACCCCGTAAGAGCCCTTCAATATGGATAAAACACCCAATTATTAGCCAAAGAATTCCCCAAAACCCTACTGATGCTGATGGAAAATCTACCACTGACTTCACTGGCCCTTAAACTGGCTCCCAATTACATCTGAAGCCCCCAGACTGTGAACACAATTCTAGAATTTGATGGGAAACAGGTTTTCATGGTGCGAAACTTTTCAGGGTTTCAGAAGACGTCAGCACTTGAGGTATTCCTGTGGTTAAATCCCTGCTTTGTCTGATTCAAACACAAATCTCCCACATCCAAGCTGTGTGCCCTGATCTCCAAGACGTTTGCTAGCCAAGGGTTTCACCTTTTCTCTGGCCTGAAATTCCACCCTGGAGCTGAGGCCTCTGGACAAAAAGGTTTGTTAAAAGCAACACATTCCACCAAAAAGTCTTGCTTTCAACAACTCTGCACTTCCTGATGAAAACCCTGTGTGTCAGAACGTCTGACCTGCTATAGATAAGGCCAATGCTCTCACTCGCTCTGAATGGTACCGAGAGATTTATTTCACTGAATTCAGGGAAGTCAGCTACTCATGGAACAAGGGCCTGATCCACAGGCCAGAGCGAGGCAGGTGTTACTTAATGCTCAGACACACCACTGCACATCTGGAGGAGCTCAGTGGCATAACTAACACCGGGATTTAATGCCCCATGAGTCACGGTGTCATGACAGAGCCTTAAGAAAGCCAATAGAGAGATGGTTTATTTTGACTTTCATTAAACCTTTTTTGTTTTTTCCTGAATTTAAAACTATATGTTTCCAACCTTACAACAGAACAATCTGGCACTTGGCATCATTTGGTTCCTGTCACTGAGAAAAAGGAAATTTAAAGCTGGGCTAATCTCAGATCCAGTTACTAGTATCTTTCCATCATTGCCATGTATTTTGTCATTTTCCAACACTTGCAGTTACTTAACTGCTACCAAAATGCTTGTCTCATATAGGATGTCATTTACCCAAGCAGTGGGGAGAACGTAACTCACACCTTCTCTCTCTCTCCTCACTTTGAGCATGCTGCAGAAGAGCCTGCCACTGGATTTCCACAATCTGCACTAGTAACCCCAAAGCCTCTAAAATGACAAAGCAAGCGGATTGCATTCACTTCATCCTTCATGTAGCCCCTATGGCTAGGGACTACATATAGCCTATTGGGGGATTTATTTAATGCACAGAGGGCATAGCTACACAAGATGCAATGGCACCGTAGCACCCGCTGGCAAAAACCAGGACACCATTGCTAAGTCACCACAGCAACCTACCCCCTCATAGCACATTGCTATGGTGACATAGCAGCCAAAAATAACCGTGCAGCCAGCACAGCGCAGTACAGGCTGTTACTTCCTTTTGGAAGTACGAAATGACGGCACAGTAACAAAGATGCCATATGGCCACGTGTAGATGTACCTGGACAGGCCTATACTACAGGACTCCTCTACCTACTCCTGCAATAAGGCTTGAACACATCCCAGTCTTCCTCTGTGGCTCAGTGCCTTGGTTGCTGAGTTAATAACAGGCAGGTTATGAATACAAAGCTGGATGTGGGCCTCTAAATTTCAGTCTTAAAGGTGGTCTCAGGAAGTTCCTTCTTTCTATAGTTGGAGAGACTCCTGCTCTAAGTAGGGGGCTGGACTAGATAATCTCCTGAGGCCCCTTCCAACCTTAATTTTCTATGATCCTAAGAAAGATGGCTATCCTAGGCATTGATGGCTATGCCCTTTTCAGGAAGGACAGGGTGGGGAAAAGAGGCAGAGGGGTTGCGCTCTATGTCAAAGAGCGTTTCTCTGCATCGAGCGTCAACTTAGGGGTGATTGAGGACCAGGTGGAAGCGATTTGGGTCAGGCTACAAGGAGGATGAGGGGAAAGGGACTTAATGGTGCGTGTCTGCTATAGACCACCCAACCAGAGGGAGGAGCTGGACCTCCAATTCGCTGGCCAGCTTAAGGAGGCGGTTAGGACAAAGGATGTCATTGTCATGG
>JAGPOW010001338.1:75557060-75569032 GCA_030014935.1 Caiman crocodilus | reverse complement strand
TCCTGTGACCCTGGCACTCGTTCCTGCCATTGGCGGGGGGGTCAGACTAGATGGCCTGCTCTAGGCCCCTTCTGACCCTAGGTACTATGATACTATGATGAAGATCTTGCATGACTGAGTCACTGTCACTCAACTCGTTGTGCTGTGCTAGGAAAGCACATGTTTGGAACAAAAGAGAGGGGGAAACAAGAAAAGTATCTGGTAATACATCAAAATTAGACTAAAGGAAGGAGCCCATTTCCCATTGTTCCTCCACCTCAAGCCTTCTATTACCATCCCTCTCTGGGACATTTCACTTACTTTCTTTGGAACTTCACAACGGGGTCATCCAGCAGGTCAGAGAAATCCAGTTTCCTTCCTTGCTCTATGACATCTCGGTGCTTGCGGACAAACAGCCAGCCGATGTGGGAGAAGAAGAAGCCACGCCGGGCATTGTGGGGGTCAGCATCTGTCTCCGAGTACTTGTGGTGCACCCGATGGTCCCGGCACCACTCATATATGTCATTCTACATGGAAGGCAAAGGAGGATTGAATGTCACACCCAAACTACACACAGCTCTCTGAAATACTGGGTATCAACTAAGCAACACATCCTGTCAGACTCAAATCAGGGACAACAGCCATCAGGGCAGTGAACATTCATACACCCAGAAGGCAACACATTCACGGATAAATGTTGCTGTTGCCTCTCAAGTACCCTGAACCCGGTGTGCTCTGGGGGGGACTTGAGCCTACAGAAAGAATGCCAGTGCCGCGCACACACGTCTGGAGCACTAGAGCACCTCAGAGTACCCACGAGTCTCGTAGTCCAGATACAAACTGGCCCACGCTGCAAAAGGATTCAACTTGTCAAGGTGCGCAACTCCAGAGTTTCTGGATAAAAATCCCCAAATAGTTAACCTTTTCTATATGGAGAAGTTAGTTCAGACCCATCTGCCATCTTAACAAGTACTAAAATAGCAAGGAATTTGTGCAAAGTAGTAGTTTTGTGAACCCAGAGTGATTGGTGTGTCAAAGTGTCTCCCCAGACTCTGGTGGTGTTGAAATACAAACGGTCTTCACCATATGCACTGGCAGGAGGCAGGCCTAATCTGATCTTTTTAGTGATTTCTAGTAAAGCAGATTGGAAATGAACAGCTGTTGTGGGCCTGCCATAACACACTCCCCTGTGGCAGGTTCACTGCTCTCGGAAGAAGAGAGGCCATACAGAGGCCTGAATGAAATCCTAATTCCTTTCAAAATAGACGCCGCAGAGCAGTGGCCTAACTGAAGCTTATACCTGAGAGACCGCTTAGAAGATATTTCCTGCACATCTGCAAGAAAGCAGTATCTGTTCCATAAACAGACTGAGGAACTGAGGAAAGCCATATTGCCTCATGAAAATGGTATAGAAGCAGTTTTGATAGTGGCTAATTTGAGGGGTCTGGTTTAGTCTTCTCATTAATAGACCCAATGTCACCGTACAACCTTAAAGATAAACAGTGGTCCATAGACATTATAGGGGTCACATGTGTCATCCATTTTTTACAGCTGGCCACCACTAGCTTCTCTAGGGGTGAACATGGTACTGTGTCAGATCGCGAGAGATGCCGAGTACGGTCTTCTCCCGTTGAGCACACTCAGCTCCTGAATATTCAGTACCGCTCCGGAGGTGGTCAGCAGCCTGAAGGGTTGGTCCTGGAATATAAGACTGAACCAAAAAGTCCCTGCAGAAGGAATAAACTGCAGGAGCAGTTTGTCTAAGCAAATTATCAGTAGAATATTTAAGTCTTTGGCATACTCCTTCATCATACCAACAAATAAATCCTCAAATATGCTGGAAAATTCAGGCACAATAAAGCCAAAGAAGTCCCTGACTCATACAGCTGGACTCTTGTCACTAGCTTTATGATCACCTTGGAGTGTTTGAAATCTTGACTTGGCATGCGAGCTGTAATGATGCTTCTTTAAACCAAGTATTATTGCTAGAGATGGCCTAGAAACGTTGCTGAGGGGCCTAATAGGAACTGAACCCGATCTGGGGGAGGGTTTATAAAAAAAGAAGCACTGCAGTCACGTCTGTGTTAAGGCACTTTTTGTGAACAGAGGGCCTGGAATAAAACCCTTGCAGCCAAACCCTCCCTTGACCTTGGGATCTGGGTCAGGATACAAAGGAGAGTTCAGCCCTACCACACAGACATCAAGGTCAGTTCAATACCCGGTGACAACACCTTGGCACTCGAGAAGCCAGCCTACACCATGAAGAAGAAGGAATTTGGTGGCCGCAATTTTCAGAAGTGGATCCTTAAAGCAAGGTATCTAAAATCTAGATTGAGGAATTCAAACGCTATTGATGGTCTGATTGTTCGGTGGCGCCGAGCTTCAACATCTTTCAGTGGCACGTGCTGAATGTTTGACAACTGTGAAAATCAGATCACTGATTTAGGTGTCTAACTATAAATTTAATTGCCTAACGTGGGGCACCCCAGTCTACAAACGGTTGCCTGCACCGAAGTCTGTAACAGCATACAGCACGTTAAACAAAGACCATTCAGTGGAGCGCGGCCTCTTCTTTCCTTCTTCTCAGTCACTGCCATGGCAGAGCACGGGAGGCATGACACCCAAACAACAAGCTTCTTTGGCAACGGCAGAAGCAGCACTGCCATTGCATATTTCTGCTTTGTTTTTAGAGGAGAATAGAGAAGACATGACAGCCTGAGATGTCTGCAAGCCAGCAGGAATGAGGCAACAACAAAGACAGAATTCATGTTCCATTGCCGTGACTGCAGAATACAGTAACCCAAGGCAGGCAACGCTCTACATCCTCATTTCGTGAGCTGAGAAGCTTCTGTTGTCAGTGCGAGCAGAAATCACTGCTTTTTCCATCAGCTGCAAACTTTCCAGAGGCTGTAGAGAAAATGCTCACTTGGTGCTGGGAGGCACCCATGTCCCAGAACCGAAGAACCTGGCTCCAGTTCCTCCACGGTAAGAATCTCATTATCCTAAAACCGTGTCTGGAAGACTTCCAGGGCTGCCTTTTTGACCTCCATTCTATCAGAGAATTAAAAACACAGAGACATGAGGAAGGGGAATTTACAGCTTGATGACTGTTGCCACAGGAAAACCTGATATAGATATCTAGCAATGGTAGATCTAGTAACACCTGGAGTCTTGACACCTGTCAGGTGACAAGGGGTGTTTGTTTTGCTTTGTTTTTAACACTAACCCATGTCAAAGGACTGACACTAGGAAATGAAGACTAGGCTCTTGCCAGTGTTCCCATTCCTCACACCTTTGTTTTCATTTGTTATCATGTATGAAAAGCTTTTGGCAAAAGATAAAGGAAACAAAGTCACCTGAATCTCCGTCTGGTGCAAAACTATGGGACACAGTTGCACTGTTTCCAATGTTTTCTTAAAAGCAAGATACATCGCAGAGAAACCAGAGAAGCTAAAATCCTCCATACTGCTACAAGTGGCAGGTCTAGAGGAACTGGAATTGGAAGCATGAAGCAGACCAGAGTCTACTTTGAAAAGTCATTTAAAGATGTCAAGAAGATACAAGAATGTCAATGGGAAAGGAACATTTTTTCTAATAGAAACAATCTTCCAAATGAGATTATTGATCACAATGCTACCGATCTGTGTAATAAGGAATGAGCCAAAGCAGGTAACAAGGTCAACCCGCTTTTGTGTCAAAGCAGATAACCAGGTCAATGCCACGCTAGTGCATGACGTTAGCTCATTTTTTGCCTGGTGCAGTACATATTAGCAAAGTTAGCTGCTTCCCCAAATTAGCAAGGTTGAGCAGAACTGAAGGCAGCTTGTTAAAAATGCAGAAAGCCAGGCTAAAGGAAAATGCACGACAGACCATAATTGTTTACAGGAAAGACAGAGAGAATGAAAGCACTAGATACAGGTGAGGGCATGTAATCAGTAAAAGTGTGGTGCAAGTTGCAAAGATCTCCTATTCTTAGCACCATTTTGAAATCAATACAGGAGTAAAATACCTTCTTGCAGCTGGAGAACAAACTGGCAACGATGATGATGCAGACAAGAGTCTGAGTCTCTTAATCAATTTGCAAAGCAAGTTTTCCCTACAGCTTGGCTTTCAAAAATGGAACTAAACAAACTGAAGTGAAATTCCAAATAGGTACTGCAGCCGAGTGCAAGGTAATCACAGCAACATCACTAGTGACTAGTGCCTGATGTTACGATAAAAAACAAAGCTTGTTTCATCTAGGAAGCTACAAAATGAGTTCATGTAATAGAATCACCATGGCATATCTCTGTAAGGATGGATACTACTGAGCAGCGTTTGAAATAGTGACACTAAGGAGCTGCAGGTAGGAGAATGAAGCAAATCTGACTCGAGTGTTGCCCATCTTAGAACCAAAGCTTCAGCAGTACAAACTGAGCCACTTACAAACGCTCGAGAAGTTTAGACTTCTACATGGTTGACTGACAAAAGAAAAAAAATCTCGGGCTTTTCCATGGGTTAAAAAACAAAAAGTGTTTGGATACAGAGAAAAGGTTTCTGCATGTGAAATTTCTGCATTCTGAATTGACCAAAGCATGAGGCCAGAAGTGCTAGCTATAGACTGAGTCTCCCACAAGAATAGTCTCTCTCGAGATATTTAGTGTTCTGTAACAGCGTCTTAGGCAGTCTGCTCTCCATGGCTAGGTACAGAGATTCAAAAAGCCTGAGGAGGATTTGATACGAGTCTTGTGGTTTTCTGTAAATGGCTTAGTTTAGATCAGTAGTGAACAGAAGAAAAAATTCCTCCCTTGGTGGGGGACACAAATCTTAAACTGGGTTTCGCTATCTTTAAACCAGTCTGTGTGTGCTGAACTTCTGTTCTGTTATGGATATAGACTGGTTTCTGATCACTCATACTGGTAAAAGTGTAATGTCTGCACCTGGCCCAAATGTCCAGTATGACAGACCTGGTTAGAAGTAGCCTCATAGGCACTAGCAGTTATCAGGCCAACTTGGAGCCAAAAGCAGTTGGGGTAAATCAGAGCAGTCCTTAAGGTGCTAGAGCTTATAGTAAATGACTTGGACCTCACATTCTGGATTGGGTAGGGGGCAAAGGGGCTCAAAGCTACCTTTAGACACCGCACTCACTGAGATCTGCAGCGAATACTTCTCAGCCTCAGGTGATGGTAAGGCTGACATTCGAGTGTGGAACATACAGCACCACAGGAATTGGAGTCCAAAGGGGTTTTTGCATCCCCAACTATCCTGGTTGGTCCAAGATTGCACCAGAATGATTTGGAAGTAAGTATGAAAGATTACCTCTAAACAATGTCCTTTTCCTCCAATTTTTTTTTTTTTTTTGAGTTGAGAGTTGCTCAAAAGATCATCATGCCTTGTAGTGCTTTGCACCAACGGGACTGAAACAAAACACAGCTCAACATAGTCAAATCAATAATACCTCAATTGCTTTAACTCAGAGCCGTGCATTCTTTGTCCTGTGAGGAGGTTAGTGATCTCTAGCGGTGCAGACGCAAGTAAGAATTGAACCGTTCCAAGAATGTCACTGATTGGGAACTAGCTCATAATTGTTGTGGTTTAGAGGTGTCTACATGTACACTGCCAAGTGGTCCAAGGACAACAGTCACCTTTTAGGCTTTGCAGTGCTGTTGAACCACAGCCAAGGGGTGGAAGTGAGTACCCAGCTCAGCATGCCTCACAGTCGGGAATGCCTGGAGTTTCCCTGGGATTTCTTTAGCGGGGCAAGAAGAGCCCAGCTGGGGGATGCCCAAAGTCTCTGCTACAGGCTACAGCTTTAAAAAGATTTTCCTTAGACAGCCACTCAGTTTAAATTCATTCTCTCCCTCCGTCCTCTGAGGCTGGTGGGCAGGTGGGTGGGTGCACCTTGAATGGTATACACCCATCAATTGCTGGTTGAGGGGAAACTGAGCCACGGTACAAGGGGCAAACTCAATACCACTGAATGGCTACCAATTCCATTCTGGGTCAATGTGAATCGGCCCGTTAGTTGTTAATTGCTCCTCCCCCAAAAGCAGAGGCATCCTTCCCACTCACCTGCGCTGTGAATAGTACCAGGAAGCTGAGGACTTGGAGGGGGGGTGAGAAGCAGTGAAGTGTGGGCTGCCTGGAGAACGCATCAGACACTCGTTACGGAGAATGTAATGCTTAGCACATTACTGGTTCACAGAGATCAGAAAGTATCTGATTATCCAAATATTCTCGTGAAACATTTCTGAAGGTTTTAACCATTCTAAACTGGCCTGAAAGTCTGGACACTCGTAGTTTAAACTGGTCTGAGTGTTGCATGTGTCTGCACCCTAGGTCAGAGAAGAGACTGACTTGAGATGACACTATAGAAACATTCCCAAAGACAAGCAATGTAGAAGTCATCCAGATACTTCCATTTATCCTCTGTCATAACACAAGAATGAGAAAATATCCAGTGAAATAGAAAGGACACGGGCTGAAAGCTGATGAAAAGAAACACTTCCATTCACAGATCATAATTAACTTAGGGAACTCCATGCCATAAGACGTTATTGAGGCCAAGAGCTTACATGTATTCATAATAAGAATACTGACAATTATGTACTAAACCAGTAATTGTGCTAAAAGCAGTGTGGAACCAGCAATGAACCACACGCTGGGTTTTCATTCAGGAGACTCAGATGCTATTCCAATGCGCTGGCTGGTTGCCAGACCCTTCACCCTCCCCAAACCTCAGCTCCCCCCCGGCCACCTTTAATGTGGCAATAACAATGTCTCCTTGGTAAAGTTCTTTGAAATCTCCCAATGAACGTGCTACATAAGAGGTAGGCAGTTCTTATTAGGACAATAACTGAAATAAAAACATACATGTGCCTGCCCTCATTCTTCAGGACAGAAGCCAATCTGCGACCGCCTCACATAGGCATGCAATTGCCCATTACAGAGGTTCTGTGTTGTCCCCTGAAGCTTTGGTACTGATTCCTGATGGACCATTGATCAGGTTTGCTTTCATTCCCAGGTACACACTGACACACAGGTGACATGGGTTTCTGCCTCCCGCCCCCGATTCATCAGTAGCTCCTGCAGAGTGCAACAGATGAACACCCTGGTCCCCTTGATGCTTTCAATAGATAGCAGCCACAGAGACCCTTGCTTTGGAGTTCACCCTGCACAAAGACCAAAGATCACTTTTGACAACCCCATCCCAACCTGAAAAGCCATGGAGTTGGCGAAAGCCAAGAATATCCTCAAAGGCAGCTTGGCTTTGTAGGACCGGTGACTCCAGAGACGATGCGCGCCAGCAGTCACGCCCAGGGCTGTAACGAGGAAGCAGAAATAGGCTGCAAGACACAAAAAGAAACAAAAATATCCCTCAATATCATGCTTACACCAAGGAGGTGGTTTTCAACAGTGTTAAAGAGGATTTCTCCTGTCTTTTCAGGCTGCCTGGAAGGCCCCATGGGACAGCGGACAAAGCACTAGGAGCCAGGAGCGTCTTGGGCATGCCACCTCGTTCTGCACCTCCTCCCACGCTCTTTCCACATAGAGACAGCTAGCTGTTCAGGCTTGGTGCCCTGTTTACAATACCTAGTGCAATGAGTTGCTGATGCTGGCTGTGATTGCTAAATGCTTCTGCACTGTAAATAATCTGGGAGAAGTGAATTACCATGATGCATCCTATAGCAAAGGAACCATAACTTCATTCAGTGCAGTGGAGTGCACCTTCATTATTCTCGTGTCAGGAGGGAGGAAGCTACTCTCATGACAAGGCACCGTCCTTCCTTCCCCGGACATGGCTTCTATGAGTCTAATTTGTCAACTAATTGAAGAGGCACCATTTATGCTTCTAGAGATAAAAGACTGTCAGAGTTCCCATGATAAAATCCTCTATTACCAGGAGTTTATAACTTGAAAATAAAACATCTCTGCAGAAACTTTGCATTCAAGATCTCTTAGCTGGCGGGCATTTTCCCTTCCCTCACTTACAAAAATCGGGCGAGGACCTGTTTTGTGAGCCTTTGCACTTAGAGTTAGCACAGCAAGAAAGGGGCGTGCATTAAATGCTTCAGGTTTTTTTAAAGACTCTTGAAGAACAACAACAAAGGATTTCCTTGTTTTTAGGAGCTTAAGGTTTATACCGTCTTCTATTTGTTTCTAAGCCCCAGCAATTCCCCTGTTTTCTTTTAGTTTCTCTCTTACAAAAAAGCTGTACGGAATTTAATGAGGAAAAATCAACAAGAACAATACGAATGCTACTACTACTACTAAATAAAAGTTTTCCTATGGGACTTTTGAGCCATCTTATGGCATTAAACAAGGATATAATCCAAAGGACTTCATTCTCTCTTCATTTTATAGTGTAATTTCTAGACAACCCTATTACATTTCAAGAGGCTTGAACTGCTTCTACCCCCATTACATCCCATAGCACTTCTCTCTATAAGGGCCATTCCTCTTTCCCACATACTCAGCGGCCAGTTTCCATGGTGACCTTCCCTCCGTCTGGGGGGGGGCGGGGAGGGGCTCCGTCGTGAGTGCAGCAGCTCATCTCTTGGCAGGGTCCCTGCAGAGAGATTTGATGTAGAAGGCATCAGGAAGGAGGAGAAATTATTCCCTCGTATTTGTGGTAGCTGACAGAAGGGGAGTTACTAAGCATGTCATCGCTGCATCGCGGCTGTGTCCAGGCAGAGCCAGTCTTGAGAAAGCCCCTTCCCACACCTGCTGGGCACGCGGTTATGACCAACCCAACGTGGTCTGGGGAACGGTCCCGGAGCCTGGGTTCCTTCGGGTGTTGTATTACTGACCAGCTCTGGGAGTTTGCACATGCCAGCTCGCCTTGCCTCTGTTTCCCCTCTTAGTTGTGTGTGTCCTGTCTATTTAGATTGAAAACTCTCTGGATTAGGTGCTGTCCCTTACTGCATGTTTTTGCAGCAACTTGCAAAATGGAGCCTGTTCTTTGTTACGGTCTTGAGATGATATTGTCACACCAATAACAGTAAAAGGAAGAGGGGGCAACTTGACATTAAAAATACATCCCAGCCCCTGCCGATCCTGACAGCAAGAGAGAAGACTGCACGCTAACTACACCAAAAATAAAATCATTTTTATGTACTGGGAAAGCATTTCTATGAAGCTGCTACTTTCAATATCTGGTCTTTTTCCAGGGCCGTGAAGTTTTGTGACAAATATTTTGGTCTGTGCCTGGAACATGTGCTAATTTACCAAAGTTAGGGCTGGAATTTAGTGCTGCAATAGTTGCTCTCGAAGCCATCCCTGGTGGAATATGCTTTTATACCTTCAGCATGAGCCCTAGCCGTACCCTGTAAACTGCTTGTTTAGTTGTTGCTTTCCACTGGCTTGGATGGGTCACTTCTGTAACTAACTGGTTTCCCTTTCCCTCTTTTCTTCCACGTTGTATTATTTGAGCTGCAAAACCCGCAGAGGAAATGTTATATTTGAAAGAAAGTGTTTTTACTGATATTAAAACAAAATCTACATATAGATCCTGTTTTGCCTTTCCCTGACACATGCCTTGTTCCTCCGGTCTATGTGGGGGTTGTCAGGAAAGTCAACTCAGACTACTAAGGGTCTGCATTTCAAGTGGGTTATTTGCAGATCCTCTTATGCAGAATTAAATTGGCTCTGATCCAGTTCCAAAACTGAAGTATGGCCACTCCTAATCAGTATTCATTTTTAAAGTTGATTGCTTAGTCCTCATTACACTCCAGTGTGGATGCTCTCACTTAGAATTAACATGGTTGTAATTCAGTTTAGCTTATTTCATTACAACATATGCTTTAAAACTTGGCTGGATGAGCCCAAAAGCTCAGCATTGAGCCTAAGGCAGCTCAAGTTTTATGAGCTGCAAAAAGCTTTCTGCTTTTTTAAAATTTAACACAAGGTTTTCCATTCACTTTCCTGCCACTGTGAAGCTAGTGCTGCTGCTGCATACAGTGTACCCACTAACAGACTAAAATCTTAACAAATCTTAGGGCAAAACTTTTGGTCCACGTGAAAAGAAATATACAAGTACTTTGCGTCTCAAATTCTCTTATAGAAAAATAAAGGTTTTATTTACAAAAGTAGACTTCTATTTGTTTCTTTTTTTCTTTTTCTTCTTTTAACAACAGCAAACAGAAACTATTTCTGATGGCAGAATGAGAAGAGAGATCTTCCTTGTGTTAATTTGAGTCATTCCCCCATTTATTTCCTGATGCCATTTCCTTTGTGTTCTTGGTATTGTTATCTCCCATATCTGAATTCATTAGTAATAAATACTGCATACGCATACACCAAGTTGTTTTGCCTTGTAACAAAAAGGAGACCGAGCGAAAAGGCTGTTAGAATAATAATACACTTGAGCTGCTCATATGCTGAGACAGTTGGAGTGAAATTAAGGCAAATGCTATTATATAAATACTCTGGACCATTGTTCAAAAGCAAAAATCCACTTGCCCTACCTGGAACACGAACGTTTCAGGCACCTGGTTTCAGTCTATGACTTGTTTTTCAAAAGAAAAAGTAAAGAGATTCTCTCAACACGAGGTGCTTTTGTTTTTATATTACTAAGAAAATGAACACGCATTTGTCCCTTAACTAAAAGTCAAATGTGACCTGTGTCCTGCATTTTCTCCCTACTAGGAATAAGCACCCACTGCTGAGTGTTTACTTGCCTATTAGTGTCAGTCTCCCATAAAACATTACACCCACCAATGAGTCCTGCTGTGCAGTGACATGGAGATGAATCAGAAATATTAGTGAAATGGATGGAATACAAACCATCAACATTCACAAACTCTAAAGGTCATTCATGATACAATCTGAAAAAAAATTACAAAAAATATAAAAAAAACCCCTACTGTATCGGTCAATGAACTGAATAGTCACAGCAAGGAAAACTGTAACATCAAAGGTAACGCACAAATAACAAGTTAATTTGCTTTGACGCAAGCACCCTCATTGAAGTTGATGGATCAAATCAACTTCAGCAGTATTACACCAGGGATGGATTAAGCCCAAAGTATTTGCATATGGTACAAACCACCCTAGCACCAATTCCGACTCTAAATTAGTTCCATTTCTCAAGTAATGAATGAGCCAAAATTTTCTTATAAGACACCATAACCTAATTAGCCTAATAAGAGCATAAAAATCTGTTGCAAAAGCACCAACTATTGTCCATTACTATTAGCCAGCTATCTTCCTAATGTTCAGCCAGCTGCAGTGACAGAAATGACCTTAAAAACAGCCAAGCTCTGCCCTTCAGACCAACCCGATGGTAAGCAAAGGCATAGGAGTGGAGGAGGGTATCCCACCCCATAGTGGTGAACAAGTTAAGAGGCTGTGACTTGGATGACTACACAGTCCGGAGGGTGGAAAATTGGCTAGAGGGTCGCACCCAGAGAGTCATGGTGGATGGGTCGGTATCAACCTGGCAGGGTGTGGGCAGTGGGGTCCTGCAGGGCTCAGTCCTTGGACCGATACTCTCCAATGTCTTCATCAGCGCCTTGGATGAGGGAGTAAAATGTACTCTGTCCAGGTTTGCAGATGACACAAAACTGTGGGGAGAAGTGGACACACCGGAGGGCAGGGAACAGCTGCAAGCAGACCTGGACAGGTTGGAAAATTGGGCAGAAAACAACAGAATGCAATTCAACACGGAGAAATGCAAAGTGCTGCACCTAGGGAGGAAAATGTCCAGCACACCGACTGCCTAGGGAATGACCTGCTGGGGGGCACGGACGTGGAAAGGGATCTTGGAGTCCTAGGGGACTCCAAGATGAACATAAGTCGGCAGTGTGACGAAGTCATCAGGAAAGCCAATGGCACTTTATCGTGCATCAGCAGATGCATGACGAACAACTCCAAGGAGGTGATACTTCCCCTCTATCGAGCGCTGGTCAGACCATAGTTGGAGTACTGCGTGCAATTCTGGGCACCGCACTTCAAGAGGGATGTGGATAACCTGGAGAGGGTCCAGAGAAGGGCCACTCGTATGGTTAAAGGCT
>JAGPOW010001338.1:75499266-75556960 GCA_030014935.1 Caiman crocodilus | reverse complement strand
GGTCTTCAAGAGGAGGTTGGATATGCATCTAGCTGGGGTCATCTAGACCCAGCACTCTTTCCTGCCTACGCAGGGGGTCGGACTCGATGATCTATTGAGGTCCCTTCCGACCCTAACATCTATCTATGAATCTATGAGGGAGGGCTCTGGCTGTGGTAACAGCAGCATTTTGCTTTTTTCTGGGCCCATCAGCTCCCTCTGCCCTCCTGATAGGCAAGAAGGAAGTTAAATGAATTCCAGGCTACCATTCCCATACCAAGATAGTGACTGATGGGACTCTGGCCATCTCCTCCTCCTTGCCTGTATCACATGGGGACCACGAAGGGCAAAAGCAGACTTCACTTGCCCTAGACTCCAGCACACCTAAAAGAGAGTAGGATCGTGGCTCACCACAACACACACAGTATGAAAAGCAGCGCCTGGTGCTTGCCACAATTAACATCCGAGTACAATTCCTGAGAGGAGGTGAAATTAGTAAGGAAGGAACATATAATGGAGGGAGGAGGTTTGGACTGTTGCACTGGAAACACTGAAATAATGACATCAGCAGCAGCTTTTGAACTTGTTTTAACAGGCTTAATCCAAAGCCCATTAGATGGGCTTCAAATAGGTCCTCTGCGTGTAAAATCAACCCTGCAGTGATGGCTGGTGATGGCTCTATTTCTTTACAGATGACAGGGCAGTCTCTGGGATAGCCTCTATCTTTGAGCCCAGCACCCTGTGCCCACTGGGTACGATTCATGGAGGATCCATATCTGCTCCATGGCATCTGGCCAAATACCAGTGTGCCTGGTAGTGCCCCGTGTGCAGTGGCTGCGGCTGGGTAGGGCTCAGGACCCTCATCTGGCAAAGCTTTAAAACGAGGTCAGCAGCTCCAATGTCTTCTGAGACTTGTTCACATGCTCGCAGTGAGGCACATGCCAGTATCTGCAGAAGGTGGACGTCTCTCCGTTCCTGAGCAAGCTAGAAAAGTTCACTGAAAATTGTATCATCCTTCTCACATAACATTGTAATGAGAACAACTATAAAATATCAGATCGGTGAAAAGGATGAGTCCAGAGTCATATCCCCACTACAGTTTTTTTTACAGCTGGCTCTGCAGTCCTGTTTTAATTCTTTGCATGTCTTTTTAATGAAGGGACTGGGAGTCCTCTTATAAAACCCATTCTGCCATGTACTATAGATCAACCTGACAGAGCTTAATACCAAGAAAAGTGAGTGGGATGGAGGTGTCATTAACAGCAACTTTCCAAATGGCTCAAATGATGGCAATTATAGGAAGACATTGGTACCAGACAGAAGAGCACATGGCATACCTGGTGTAATAATGCACAAATTATTTTTCAGTATTATTTGGGATCCTGGCCCTATTTTATGACAGGACGTGAGTGTTGGGACTGGAAACAGACATCCTTTTGAGCCTTCTTAACACTTCTTATGGCAGCAAAAGCAAATAAATGTTCATCCCCTTCTATTGCGTCACAAATGTCCAAATTTGTGGCTATGACAAAAGGTTTTATTGTGGCAAACATCTAGTTGCTACATGGCAGGGAAGTGCAGGCAGCCCAGAGCAGCCCACACTTGAGCCACCCCAGGCAGGCACTGCTGGGGCTTGGGGGGCCCAAACCTCCATGTCCCATGAATTTTCATGCAGGATAGGGATCCTCAAGCCCTGAGACTGCCTGCTCAGCTTACCTCACGTACAGAGAGGGGTGGGAAACCTCAGCTTTCCCCACTTGCAGAGACATGCCCCAGAGATTCCCAGGAACATGACTCTGTAATAGGGAACATGTTGCCACCCCGTTTTACATGATCAGTGTGTGGGACAACAGGTGATATGTATTTCACCCAGTGACGAGGAACAGCTGTGCTAGGACACATCCGTCCAGTCAGTGCAGCCCATTCTAGAAAAAGGGGGCCAGTCACGATATCTGGATCTGGATTCACAAGCTTGATTATCACCTGGGATCCAGGGTTTCCATTTCCCATAGAAAAATGCAGATTTTCCCCATTAAAGGAGAAAAACTTGGATTTCCCCCTTTACACTAGGAAACTTCTGGTTTCCCCGTTTACAGAGAGCTGTCTGTAAACGCTGGCAGAGTTCCAGTCTGCAATGACTTTCTTGCAAAAAAGGCACGAAACCCTAAGGCCTGTCTGGAAAGGAGAGTGAAGCAGGGGCAGGGCCTGAGAACCTGCGACCAGCCAGGGTGGCTCAGACTGACTTTGCTGGTTAAGTAGGGCCTGGGGGCTGGACCCTGGGGTGCTGGGGAAGCTGAGGGCCCCCTCTGGTAGGGCTGGGGACGGGAAAGGGCTGCAGGTTAGGAATGAGGGCACCAGCAGGGCGGAGGGAAGCCCTGTGGGTCAAGTACAGATCACACTGCCAGGTCTGGGACGGGGGCCTGCAGGGAGAGCCAGCAAGGCTGGCAAGGGGCAGGGCAGGGGTGTGAGGGTGGGCAGCCCGGGCCATAGGCTAGGGACTGGCATTCAAAAACCCTGAGCCTGAATTGATTCAATCTTTGCAAGTTAATCTAACCTGCCTAGGTTGAACTGGTTTGAAACTGCACAGACATTCTCTCTGGACTGAGAAAATGCAAGCACGTGCCTGCAATGGCTCCGGCTAGAAGCCGGGGGAAGCTAGGACAGACCTCCCCTCTCTTCCACACTGCTAATCTGAGGGGGGCTTGGCCAGCCCCTCCTGGAGATGCTCTGATTAGGGAGGGGTTCTCCCCCCCCATTGACAACAGAGCATTTATCAGCCCATCAAAAACAAGAGACCCTCTAATTAGTTCAAGCTCTTCTTAAACAACTTTTTCGAAGGCAGTAATGGAGGGACATTATCAGGTACCTGTTGATTAGCTCCAAAAAGCTCTAAGTGGACACTGTCCTGTCTGCCTCACACAGACATCTCCGCATTAGTGGCTATGGTCTATGCTATGGGAGAGGGAAGAGGAGGATCCCTGCTTGAGCAGGGAGTGATGAGAGGGATGCGGGATGGAAAGCCAGGCAGACACTGCTGTGCCTGCGTCTCTGCTGGAACTCCAGCCAGGGACCAGAGGGGAGGGGCCAGCCCTGTTGTGGAGCAGAGAGCCCCACCCAGTGCTGCAAAGCATCTGGGATCCTGGGGGACTCTGGTTTAAATTAAACCAGGAAGGCGTCTGGGACAGACATTGCATAAACTGGTTTGACCCAAATCAGTTAAGTCAGTTAAACATTCAACCAGTTTTATCTCAAACCACTTTCTACTATTTTCAAACTGGTTTATGTACACCAAATGCCTGTTCTGTTATAGCTTTAAATCAGTTTCTGATCACTTCAACCAGTTCATATGTAATGTCTGTCCCTAACCGTATGGACTGGAGTGAAACACAGCTGCTGGCAGCAGGCCTCCAAGACCTAATCACCTACCTCAGGGCTCCTAGCTGGGCAATCAGTAGGGACAGGCTTAATTTGCAGAACCCAGGGCTTAATTTTATGGGCTTGTCTCAGCCCCAGTCCACTCCAATTCCTGGCCAAGCAGATAGAGATGGTATGCAGGCACCGCATGGGAGGGAGTAGGGCTGGGAAGCTGCTATTTTTTATTCTCTCTCCTGCTTTTTTTTCCCCCTTTCTTTTTCTTCCCCAAAGAGCCAGGGGAGAAAGGCAGCAGCACATAAGAGGCTGCTGTTACTGACTCCTAGTTAGAGCAGGGGGCGGTGGAACAGACACCTAGGGAAGCTATGAACTCTCCAGCATTGGAGGTGTTCAAGAAAAGGGAGCGAGTGGGGGGTGGGAAGGGGCTTCAGGTCTGGAGTGAAGGGCACTAGCAGTGCTGGAGGGGTTGTGGCTTGGAAGTGAGGGGACAGCATGGGCAGGGCAAAGCACTGCACAAAGCAGCAGGGGGGACAGCTGCAGTTGGATCTGCATCCTGGTACAGAAGGAAGCTGCAGCTGGGAAGAAGCAAGTGGCAGGTAGGCAGAGGCTGCAGGTCAGGAGCGCAGGGCACCGGCAGGGCCAGGGGGGTCTGTGGCTTGTGAGCGAGAGCCACCAGCATATCAGGGCTGCTCGGTGCCACAAAGCAGAGGGGGACAGCCACAGCTGGACCCATCTCCTGGTAATGATGGGAGGAGAGAGAGTTCTGATTTTCCATGGTAAGAAAACCAAAATATAAGAAAGTATTTAGAATTAATTTTCTTATAATGACCAAGACCCTGGTAGGCTTCCAAATGGCTTTAAAGTTGTAAATATATCAATAAAACATTGTGTTCACCTGATACTTACATAGTGGTGTTTCATTTTAATCCTGAAAAAAAACATGGATTTGGGGGGTGTGACAGGGCAGCACCTTCAGGGCACCATGATCCCCCTGAAGGTCCCTCACACCATGTCCAAGCTGGCCCAAGGACACCCTCCGATTCTCATCCGCCACGACTTTGATGACATAAGTTATATAGGGAGGCTACCTTCTACCTCCCTGAGCACGGCGTATCAGGACCTCCATCTCCATGAACTCCCCGACTGTCCGCTAGGTGCCCCCCTAGGCACCCTAGCCTTAGGGGTATGTGCAAAAGACATTGCCCTGCCTCAGTACAATGCCTGCCCGCCTCCCCGGGCCTTCTCTGTAAGCTCACCCACTTTCCCGGGCTCGCCTCTACCGTCTCACCCACTCCGGGCCTTCCTAGTGCTCCACGTGGTGCTGCCCCCTCCTGGGGCTTGCCATACTCTCCCTGGGCTCCTTAAATACTGCCCCCTGCCTGGGGCTGACCATGCCCAGCTTGGGCTTCCGAACGCTGCCCCCCTCCTGGGGACTGACTGTGCCCAGCTTGGGCCTCCAAACGAATGCGGCCCCCTCTCTGAGGCTGGGGTCTACACACCCCCATGCTGCTGCACCCTCACCGGCACCTATAAGAACACTGCACCCCCATGGGCACCAAACTGCACCCCTCCCTGGGCGCTAGGGCCCCACGCTACTGTGGGCCACCCTGAGGCCTCCTCCACCCCTACAGCCTTGCCCAGACCACCAGTCATATTCAATACCAACGAAACATAACACCAGCCTCCTGCCTATAACCAAACATCAGGCACCCGGCCATAACAACGTAAGCCTCCTGGCCACTGCTCCACATCATTGCTCCAGCCCCTGGCGCTCTCGTGAGCTGCCCTCGCATTACTGTCCCTCCCAGAGGTCCTGCCCCTCTGGCTGCCGGGAGGGAACTGCCCGCCGGGCTCTGGCTCTGGGCTTTATACGAGCCAAGCCCCGCCCTCTCCAGTCAGCTGATGCTCATTGGTTGCCCCGGCAACCCACAGCTGCACTGCTTAGTCACTGCTAGGGCTCCTTCCCCAGCAGTTCTTCCTCCCTTAGGAGCAGGGCAGCGAATCAGAAAATGTGAGGGTACAAAGAAGACCAGGATCTCCGATTATCACACATGAACACCTGGTATTCCCAACCTCCATATTTAAAGGATACCAGACTAGGTACTTTCCTTTGAGCCCCTCTCAAGGGGCCATCTCTCTAGCCTACCATTAATGGAGGCAGAACTATTGCAGCTGCTGGGCCCTCCATCTTATACTGATAAGGGTTCTTATTATAACAAAGGAGGAGGCTATTTCTGTGACCAAGGGCTTCATTAAACATCCATCTTAATTGTGCCACAAAATTAGAATGAAAGATAACTGGAAACAAAGTGAATAAATTCACTACATTAAGGGATATTGATTTTCCCTATTCATTTATTATTCATTTCTCATTCTGTCTTGGATATTAAACAGAGCAACAGAAAGACACACAATACACGATCAGATTCATGGGACACCGGTCTCACTTGAGCATTTCAGCTAGCAGACAGTTTAAAGACAAAAGAAAAGGAAAGGATGTGCCACAGGGACGTGATCCTGCAGAGGTGCTCAGAGCCTGTATCCTCCAGGAACGTCAGGGGCAGCTGAGAGTCCTCAGCACCTTCTGGAAACCAGGCCATGGAGATCAAATTCTGAGCCATACAGTCATGTGGAGATTCCCCATTACTTTCACTGGGGTCAGAATCTGACCCTAAATAGGACTCAGTAAACAACAGCTTTCTTCTTTCTGCCCTCCCAAACGTCACAAAAAGGGTATTACATGCCTACCGCCTAACCCCAACCCTGCTCGGCAGAGGGCTGAAAGGCAGAACCAAGAGACCCATCCAGCACTGGGGATCTTGCTATCCACGAAGCCAGAAATCCCGATGTAGAAACCGTTGCATATTGACATAAGACTGACCGGTTTGCACATTTACCCTGTAGCTTTGCAATGAGGTAGTGATACTGGCATAAATATTATGGATACAAAATCTGAGGGCTTAAGTATCACAGGAAAATAAATAATCCTTAATTGCTCAAAGACTAGAGCAAAAGCAAATCCAGGCAATCAAATATATTTCCTAGGGAGATGAGATATAGGGGGTATGTATGGGAAATCAGGTTTATGCCCCACCTGACTTCCAAACAGCTTGAGAAGGCAAATACTTACAGCATCAAGACACAACTCCCAACCCTTCCTTTGCAGAATAAATTACAAACTCCATTTGAATCAACTCCCGAACTATTTGATTTTAAATGGAGTACCTAAAATAATTATTGTTGCCGTAGTAATTACATGAGGAGATAGGAGCCATTTATCTACCTTGCTAATTTTCTGAGCAGGTTTGAGACATAGAAAAGGATTAACTATATGGCAAATCTCTGCTAGTAGCAATTTCCCCTTATTCAGATAGCTCCCTATCAGACCTATAATTGGAAAAGGCTCATAAGTAGTAGTCAACAGAAAGGTTATATGTTGCAATACGTTTGAAGAAGGAAAAAAGCAGCTCTTGCTAATAAAAACATCTAGAATCAGGGGTGACGTGTAGGGGTGCACACAGGTGCACGCGCACCCGCTGAGCATAGCGGTGCACCCCCTGCAAAAAGGCGCCACCAACACTGTCAGCAGCGCGTGTGGGCTCACCGCCCCAACGACAGCACTGCTGTGGCATCTGCGGGCGGTCAGCAATCCCTGCTGCTGGTGGCACCTGTGGGTGGCTGCCGACCCCGGGTCAGCACTTGCCACCCATCCCTTACCGCCACCAGTGCCAGCGGCACCTGTGGGAGCGCCCTGCTCACTACCACCATGCTCCCGGCCACCACCAGTGCAGCCGTGCCACTGGAAGCATGTGCCATTCATGTCTGGAATCAAATCATTCCCCATATATTAACAATGAAATAACTTTATTTGAGGATGGCTGTTTCCACCAGGGAAAAGTGCCTTTCAAAAATGCCAACCTTGCCTTTTGCATTTATTTTCTGAGCTGATTGCCCATACGTGCTGACTTTACAAAGCAAAATATTTTTTTTTATAAACGAACTTGCTAGCCATTCAAACTTAACCTAATATCTGAAAATCCAGCTGTGCTCACTCCCTCCCTCTTGGTTTCACACTTTATCGCAGGTTATTGCCAGCATCAAAATTCTGGCATCGGCGCATGAACAGCAATTTTGCTGCTGATGTAAGCGACGCAGCAGAGCGCAGCTTGCGTCCCCTCAGCTTAGTAGGTGCTGCAGTAGTAAGGACACAATAGGTGATCGTGGCAGCCAAGGAAGGAGCTGTGAAATGGCCAACAGACACTGGCATTGTCCTAACTTTACACTCATTTTGCTCCACCAGTTCCACAAACTGGTTGGTAAAAAGATATGTACTAGAAGTAGGATTTGTCTTAAAAGACACATAGGCTGTTTGTACACTCCACAGGGGTTTACTTCAGTTTAACTCTCCCTAAATTGAAGCAGTGGGTTTTTAAAAACCCTGCTTCAATTTAAACCAAAGTAAAACCCTGTACGCAAGGCTCCGGCCTGATCCTTACCTGCCTCTCCGGTGAAAAGGGGGGAGGGTGAGCTGCCGGTGGACTGAGCAGTCCCTGAGCTGGAGGGAACAGGGAACTGGCGCTTCCCTCCGCGGCAGCGCCGGTCCAGCCCCAGGCGGCACACACCTGCAGGTACCTGCCCTGGTGGTCCCGGGGGAGAGGGGGGTACCGCAGCCATGAAAGGAAGCACAAGCCCCCGCACAGTTCAGGCACGTAGGCTCCGGGGAGAAAAAAGGAAAAAAAAGATCAGGCTCTCTGTTTTTCTTTTTCTTTTCTTTGTTTCCAGTGTAGCTTGCCTACACAAGCTGCCTGCACAGTCCCTGAGCTGCACAGGGACCCGTGCTTCCCTCCCTGCCTATAAGGTAGCAAACTAAAACACCTTGGACATGTTTTATTTTACTACATCTGAAAGTCATTTACCATGCAATACACCACTGACAGTGTAAACAGCAGCACCATTAAAGCGGTGTAAAAGAGCATTTAAGCCACTTTAAAAGCTAATTTTGTGCCATGTACAAAGGCCCATAGTTCCCAGGCATAATCCTTCCCACTACACTGTACTAACTGAGAGCAGACCTGGTAGGGGTTGGTAGGGGTGCTGAACAGGCGAGGAGCATTATCTGAAGTCTAGGCTACGGTTTGATGAGGTCAGCAGAGAAGATAAACCTTAGGGCACTGCTACTCCAGAAGCCAACCTGCACTGCCCCGATGCCAAAACCACCCTGCCCTGGCCTGGGTCCCCTACTTGTCATGCCCACATACCTCTCTCCAGGCAGATACAGAAGAAACTGGGAAAGAGGCATGCATTGGCATTGTGAATCAGCTGAATGGACGTAGCCTTCTGCATTGGAAATGACGCTACCTTTTGAGTGGTTCATGTGTGTTGGGGGCTAGGTTCTTTCCAGAAGCTCAGCTCACTATGAATGCATTGAAATAAGTAACTTGGTGTACTTAATACCAAGCATTCATGAATCTGGCCTTATGCAACACTCTCATTATTCTTCATTGGACCTAGCAGACCACTAAGAGAGCAGTGGGTGAAGCGGAGGAAATGGCTGTGTCTAGTGCCAGATGGGATCAAGGAGTGGCATTATGAAGCCCACTGATTTAGCACATCTGTGATTTCTTCTTTGTTCCATGTTGAGTATGTGGCTTTTTACTTCTAAGCATTTCATTTGTCTATCGCAGGAATAACACTTCAGTGTGCAACTCCACTGCCCTCTTTCTTCTCCCCACCAGCCTCCCCATATCTGCTTTCACACAGACACACTTGGGACCACCTTTCTAACTGGATGAAAGGGAAAAGCAGCAGTGAATGTAAAGCCCTGCCTGAGATGCAGATGGTGTCACTGGGACTGCAAAGTTCTCCAATGTGTCCCCGTTCCTCAACCCATGTTCGATGGGCTCCATGCAGAGCAACAGGGGGTTCTGCAACCAACAGTGCCTGTGAGCTCGATGCCCATATAAAAAAATAGTGGTTTAAAATCTGCTTTCAAATCAGGCTGCATTCTATTAATGTTATGCAGATGGCATCCTCAGCCTGATCAACAATAAAAACAACAGTGCCCAGAAGCTATGCTCTCCGCAGTGCTGAACGAAAGGTCAGAGGACAACGTCCATGCCATAGCCCTGCACAGCCAAGGGATGCGGCTCTGGCGTTGAGCTTGCCTCCTGCAGTTTGCTTCCTACATTTTACTAATCCTTAATCTGAGCTTCACCTCTGGCCAGGTTCACTTTTGTATTGCAAGGGCTGTTTCTCATTTCAGCAGCTCTGAGCAGAGAGAGGGAAACAGACGACTTAATTTGGCTCAAAGTTACCACTGCCTCGCTGGAGGTTTCGCCCTCTCGTTGACTTCAGCCAAGGCAGTCACGTTAGGCCTCCACGTACCAAAGGCCTCAGTGTGACAAAGAAGAAGACATTCAGCTAGCAGCCATGTTTTCAAGAGCGGTGCCTGATTATCTCTTGGCAGGGTGACGCACTTTGTACCAAGGCTGGAAAGCAGTCAAGGACCTGTACCACTTTTTCAGTATGTAATGATAATTGGGCATATGCTGCCTTGAGTTAGGTACCCAAAAACAGAGGCACTTTTTAAATCAGATCTTGATGTAAGCACAATTAAGAATGTAATAATTCAAACAAAATATGCTTCCCAGTTCATGTCATGCCAACACCTATAGTCCATGCAAACTACCATGACAACTCCACTGTGTTCCCCACAGGCTTTGCTTCTTCAGTAAAAAAAGGTGAGGAAAATGATAACAGAAGATCATTTCCTTTCCCTTTTATAACAAAATACTCCTTAGCAGTTCCTGAGGGAAGTTAACTAGCCGCTGTGCTTCAGTTGCAATGTTTCCAAAATGGAGGGAACAAGTATTATTGCAGAGGAACTACACTACAAGGATGCTGCGCTGGAGAGGGTACTGCACTGTAATGGCTGGGGTTGGTAACAGATGAGCACCGAGCGGCACGGGGGATAGAGAGCGATCCATTATCCTAATAAACTTATGCACTACATAAGATGGGTTTTGTCCTGCACATATAATTATAGAAGGGAGGAGGGTAGATGCTTTCTTTTTACACCCCCTTATAAGCTAGCCAGATGTTGGAGCTGCGTGTGCAGGGGTAAGCAGGCATCCCCCACCCACTACTCCACCCAGGGTTGTGTTGGGGGTGGCCAGAGACAGGTCAAGCCATCTCTGAGATAAGGGGGCGAGCTGCAATGGAACGGTAGTTCCCTTAATCACAGATTTTTGCCAGGGCTGCTCCTGGAGAACCCAGTACCATGCCAGTCATCAGCTGCATGTGTGTCCTTGTGGCACAGCCCTAACCTATGTAAGAAGAGGAGGGGAATTTTCTTCTCCAGTCAAATATTTTGCATTCAAGTCCTTGATATGCATCCTGCAAATAGAAGTTGTTGTCGAAAGGAGATAGTCCAGCTTCTAGCGTCTCCTCCTGAACCAAAGGTCTCTCTCACACCACACCAATTCTCCCTCCTGTAGAAAAAATGCTAGACACAGCTCCCTTCAGAAGCCATCAGGGCTTTGCAAAGCACCAGTCACCAAGGCTTCCATTAAAGTGGTGCCAGACCCACTCCCGGCCTTCAGGAACAAAGGTTACAACCTCCCCTTCCCCGCTTGCACCCATCTTTCTACAGTGAAATTGCAATTGGGACCTGCTCTCTCTTCAGTTCACCCCTGAAGTTCAGGGTGAAGCCGTATGCATGAAGAGATAATGAATGGGTCTAGCACAGGTGGGGGCAGGAGGAAGCTGTACTTTAGAGAATCAGCATGTAGAGCCTTTTGAAATCCCATCTACTGACATCTTTAGGCACCTAAACACTCCTAGTCCCGCAGGGTCAGCTCTCATTCTACTTACTGTTAGGCATCTGTGCTGGATTCGACTCCATGCTGCTGGAGCCTTTGCTTTTGAGACACCGTCACACAGAGCAGCGAAGGGGAGGAGGACTGACCCACCTTTTCCAGACAGAGGCTCCTGAAGGGTAAGACTGAGTACTACTTAGGTGCCATTCTTCTTCAGGTAGAGTAGGATTTTAGTCTTCGCGCTTAAATTTCCTATCTGTACAAAGAGGACAATAAAACACTGCCTTACTTCCCAGGAGATTGTGATGATCGATATTTTAACCGTCAGAAGGAGGTTCAGATACTGAGGTAATGAGGGCCACATAGGTAGCATGGAGAAGTAGGCAAAATGCTGAGGTTTGGCGGCAAGTTTGTTCCAGAAAAGGAAATGAAATAAGTACCCTGAGGTTTGATCCAGAATTAAAATGCTCAGTGAAGACAACATGCTTGGCTCTTAAAGGCAGAAGGAAAGAATGAGCAGTGTCAGGTGTCCTATACAGCACTGGAGAGGGCTTCCACAACGGCTTTGAAGGTCCACCCTCCAGCCACAGGACTGATACTGGCATGTGGGGTACAAGAGAGAGAGCAGAGGCCGACGAGCAAGAGAGCCAGGGTTTGGAAAGCAAGGCGCTGAAGCTTCACGCGCAGCCTGACCCATAACACAGAAGCCAAGGCAGGTGCTTCGAAACTGTCTGACAATAGATTGTCTCATGCTATTAACAAAAAGCCCATGTACAGCTGCAGTTGAAAGAGGGGAAAATATGAAAGGTAACATATAAAGCAAAGAAGGCTGAAAAGAAATCAAGGGGAGGAGTAGGCAACGCATCCCTTGTGCATTAAGCAAAAGGCCTTCTGTTTTGTTCAGCATAGGAGGCGATGGCAAATCCATAGCAGGGATGACAGACAGGTTTGTGGAAGGGGGCACCTGCATGTGGACACGAATGAATGATCATCAAAAGAAAATAAAGGACACAGACACCAGAACACAGGCAGGAGAATATTTTTCACAGGAAACCCACTCCTAGTCCGACCACAGGTCTCCTGGCCAAGGGAAATTTACAAAGTGCCTTCACAAGAGGAGCCTGGGAACAAAAATTCATGCGCTTATTGGATACCGAAGCCAAGTAACATTCAAGAAGCCCAAGGCAAATGTGCTCTAAGTATTGCACTTTACTCAAAGCACCCTAGATTAGGAGTGAACAAAACCGATGCTGGCCTGGGGGCGGGAGGACACGACGTGGAAACCGCCTGCGCTGGCCAAGGCTGCCAGAATGACCCCTTTCCCAAGCCCCACCAGCGGGCAGCTGTCAGCACGGGGGGGGAAACAGACCCCCCTGCTGTGCAGGCTCCCCCCGCTCGCCGGCTTGGGTCGTGGGGGCAGCCAGGCCAGGCCCACATGGCAGCGGGCTCCGTTCCTACCCCTGCCCCAGTTCCCAGCGCAGAGAAAAGTGACGTAGCCCCGATCTGCAGCTGGGGGAACAGAGCCCCCTTGCCAGGCACATCTGGCCTGCCCCCGGCCACAGCACGAGCCAGCTCACTGGTGGGGGGACCTGGCAGGGGGCTCCATTCCTCACTCCTGCCCCCTCGCTGGGGCAGCTCGGGGTGGGGCTGCAGTGCTCACCCGGAGCCGACGAGCACGGGTTGGAGCTAGCAAGCTGCTCAGCGAGGCGCCCTGGGGTGCCAGCAGCATGCAACCCCCCGTGACTCGCGCTGCAGCGTGGTCTGTCTGCTCTCTGTAACCAAAGTGCTTTAGTCTGATACCACATCCACCCAGGGTTAGCTTAGAGCGGAAGCCGCTGGTCTTAAAGCACTCCACGTGCCACGAGCCTCCGTTTGGTTATGGCCGTAGAGCGTTTCTTCGTGCTTACGGCATTGTAAGTGTAACATCTGTACTCAGCCTGCCTAAAAACCGGGTCTTAACATAGACCGGGCCTTCAGGGACCGACCTCATTCGTGGAAGCTGCCTCCATATTTCGTGGGCCCTGCACAGCATCAGGTGCCATTTTAAGTGGACCGTGGTAGGCCTCCCCACCCCCATGCCTCCGATTGGCTGAGGGGCCCCAGAAGCCCAGCCTCTCCCCAGAGATTGACAGATGGCCACCTGTCAATCTCCAGGGAAAGCGTGGATCCCAGCGCCTCTCGGTCCATCTTCCCTCTCTTCCCCGCCGTGCTCCAGGGCGCCACGGCGTCCTGCCCTTCCCTGCCTGCACCTGCCTTTCCCCCTCCCCTCCCCTCCCCACCACTAGCTTGCTGCCATTTTTCTGCTTTTTCACAGTCCCTGCCCTTTTTTGCAAGGAATGGGATTTTTCACAGGAGACCTACTCAGTTTGTGGTTTCTGCGAAAAGCACAAAATCATAAATTTGGTAGGTCCCTAATTATAATCTACTTGATTATCAATCGTGTCTGCCCTGCACAGGCACTAACAACTCTCCGGAATAGCCTTGCTCTTTCACTTTTCAGGTTTCTGCTACATCTCTCGTTTACTGGGGTCCTGACAGCTTCTCCTATATCCTGGTTTTATTTGCATAGGAAGTCTTAGGCAAGCCCTTCATTCCATGTGCTGGCTAGCTCAGCTGCGTCTGTGTCTCTCCCAGAGACCTGCAAAGGGTACAGTGGTACCCAAGAGCTTGCCTGTGTCCCCCTCACTGGGCTGTTGGTTCAGTAAAAGATACTAGCCACAACAATCCCTGCCTCTGGCATTGCTGGGCTTGAAATACATCTCAATGAACAGGATCAGCATAAAATACACACACCACCCATGAAAGGGCATAAGCAGGACCTAAGATGTATATAAAGCCTGAAGCTAGTCCATACCAATCCCTCGAAGAACGATTCCCCTCCCCACAGCTGAATTAGGACAGCAGTAGGACGTGACCTCTGATTCAGTCTGTTCTGCTCCACAGTTACGGCATGTGGGATACAGGCAAAGAAACGGACAGAGAGAAAAATCCCTGTGAGAGACATTTTGCGCCCTCTTCAAGCACTGGCTGCTGCTGCTGCTGCCCGGTTTGGGGTCTGAGGAGCTCCAGTAGCCTTGGCAGCTCTTAGCACGAGTTGTGGAAATCTGTGCTTAGCAACACGTCGGTCCCTGGCAGGAAACGTTGTGAAGTTCTTCCAGCCATGAGAAAGATTCAAAAAGAAAGATTGCAGTGTCTTGTTAACATTTTACAGTTGCAGAAAATGAAACTGTGAAAGGCCGAGATGATTTCCAGAGTCCAGGCCCCTGCAGCTAGCTACTTGTACCTTCTAGCGACATACCCAAACTCACAAGACAAATCAGCGCGAGGAGTAGCACTCAGGTGTCCACATTCCTAGAGACCCGCTACAAGCACAAACCACTACAGCTTGCCTAAGCCCTTTGGGCCAGTGACCATCTTTGCTGCATGTTTGGACCGTGCTTAGCACATGGGCTCCAGATTGTGGTCCATGACTAGGGTAACTCCCTCAGTCCGAATAATAATATCATGGGATCACAGATACGGAGGAGCTCCACGTTCTGAACACGTGCATAAGCCACAGCAAGTTGCAGGCTGGGTGGCTGCCCTTAATCTATCCAGTTCCCCCCAGCTCTCTGTCGGAGAGTTTGGGATGATAAATCATCCACATGAGGGTGAAAGGGCTGGGAGCGGTGCCTCCTGGGAGGTTAGCAAACCACAAATTGCTTGTATTGGCCCTGATTGATGTTACTGAAACATGAGCTGCCTTACACTAGCAGGAGATGCTCCAGTCCTTGCCCAAGGAGGTGTGACTTTGAGATGCTCAGAGCACACTTAGCTCATCTTCCAATGCCTTTCTAATGCATGGATCCTCCTGTCTGAACCGCATTTAACACATGGGAAAGGTAACATCGAATAATACTCTGACTCAGGCATGGCTTTATCAGAGTTAGCAAGTGACTCTCTGATCTTCTGAAACTAGTGTACTGGATTCATTCATCCCCCCAGGGGAGCATCAGTGGCAACAGGAAGAACATAAATCCCGCTTTCCCCAAGCGGGATTGCAGGGGGTGTGAAGGCAAGCCAGCGCAGAGAGAGGACTGACTGGGAATGGGTGGCATCAAGGTCAGAGTGGGTCTGCACCCTTCAACGGCCCACAGAGCTGCTGAAATATGAGCAGAAATTAGGGAGCCCTCAATGACTGCTCCCCAAGCTGAAGAGCTGCAAGCCCAGGTTTTACCTGAGCCCTTGTGTTCAATCCCAGGACGCAGGTGTAGAACGGTATGGGCATAACCAAGAGCAGCAATCTGGCCCCAAGCCACCACCCAGGCAGACGAGACTCCACCACCACCACCACCACCACCACCACCACCACAGGGAAAGAGTTGGTGCCTGGCAGACTGTGATTGTGGCTCAGAGGCACAGTCGCATATTTCCAGCAATTAGCACGAACAGCACCTCATTCACGCGGAGGAGAGACTGCCGTGTCTGCACAAACCGCCCTTCACGGTAGAGTGCTTGCCACACTATGGCCCCGGGCTGCTTCTCTTTGGTTTTGCTTTAAATCTCGATTTCTCAAAAAAATAAAGACGATGAATTCAACCCACTGGGGCTGCAACTTCAAGTGGGAACCCTTTTTTATTCTTTCTTTCTTTTTTTTCCTTTGTCTTGGGGGTGGGGATAAATCAAGAATAAAATCAAGATAAATCCTTTCAATTAAGCACAGGGATTTACTTTTCTGTAGATCTTATAGCAGTTTTTAAAAATACATATATATCCAATTAACACCTTACCTTGGCTGGTTCTAAGTAGCTATAGTACTGCTGTGGGCTGCCACCCTGCTGGGCGATCCTTGAAGAGGGCCTCACCCACCCCTGCGGAGGGGGTCTGTCCGGACACAAGCGCAAAGGGCAGCACACTGCCTTGGGTTTGTAGGACAGGCTTTAGACAAAATGTTTAAAGCAGTAGCACAGAGAGAGATTCCACCAAAGTCCAGAGAGAAACTGTTGGTCTGAACAGGAGGAACTTGGTAATGGAGGACAGCACTGTAACAGGGGGGAGGAGGCACAAGGGATGCCAAACCATGGCGCTGGCCTACGGTATGGGGGCACACAAATAGCAGCTGCCCCCAACAACTGCTCATCTACTCATCAACAACTCCTAATCTAGGGTGCTTTGAGTAAAGTGCAAATAGCTGCTGCCCCATGCATCACTGCTGTCAAGGGCACAAACCTGTTTGGTTATGAGGAAGATGAAAAGTAGCTGTTGTTCCTGGCAGGAGCCGAGGAAAGAATATGTTTGCATCAACACTTGTGAGCCAACACATAAGAACAAATAAAGGAGCGATACTACCTGCACCAATGAAGGATGGGACAAGGCATAGGGAAAGATCCAGTAGCTAAACCAGGGTGCCATGACTTGAAGATACCAGGCTCCAAGCCATGTTGTATGTATGTATGTGCACAGACGCTACTGATTCTGGCATGCTCCCAGAAATACGATTTTATATTTAACATATTTATTAATGACCTGAAACAAAGGCAAACGGGGAATTAATTACAACTGCAGACAATGCTACATTTGGAGCTGTTCTTAAAAGTAGTGAGGATAGAGAAACACAGAGGGGCCCTGGCAAGGTAAGAACCTGGATAGAATATAAAAAAACTTAGATCAGACTATAAACAGAAAAGGAGGTAATATATTCAGGGGGAACTAATGCCACACAGGTATTATCTGTGGGAGACATGAATCTGTGAGGAGGATGAGGGATAATGGTACACAGAGAAGACAATACTCTGTGCTCACAATGCAATAGGACAGCACAACATACCAATGCAGTCTGGGATTTCAGGTACTGAGGTATCGAGAAGCTATGTAAACCATTTCAGGTGAGTCATTAAAAATGGTTGGAGGAGAAGGTGAACCACATGAAGCATTACAGCCAAAATTTCAGAAAGGCTCAGCACATGTGATCAGGTCATTTAAAAATCCGGGCCTGTACATCTGTGGGGCCAAGCACTTTTGAAAAGTTGGGCTATTTATCTAGTTCATTAGATGTGAGCTGAACTCTGGTTTCTGTTCCAGCTGCTAAATACCTAAAATGTTGACCCTGACAAAGCTAGGTCTGCATGATACAGATAACATGCATTTACTATTGGCTGAACCTGAACAATATATTCAAGATACAAATATTCATTACAAATCAGTTTAGATCCTTATCTGGTTATGAAAGAAGCAAGGCAACAAATGTCACAGCTTTTATGTTTCTATCCAATGCAAGAATGGATACTGCGGGTTCCCGAAAGAGATGAAATCTTGGGCATCCTTCTCAAGGAAGGACAAGACACTAGTTACTTAACATTTAAGCAAACAACCCACACCTGCCAGCCGTCAGCTGGCTACAAGGGGCAAGGCCTGGCTCTTGTGCAGGGGAATGAAACCAGAGGCTGCTGTTGACTGTCATCTAAGACAGAAGGAGCTACCTGCCAGAGAGAGAGAAACGCTTCGGGAGCAATGATGCGAGGAGAAGCCCGACTGCAGGTACCGCTTGCAGAGTAAAGCGGGGCAGCACCAAGATGTCCGAGCAATGTCGGGACAGCCAGGTGGCTTAGGTCTGAGTTGTAGCCAAGAGGCTTGAGTTTATGTTGCAGTTTGTTTAACACCGGTGGTTTGGGTGAGGCTGTAAGGGGATGGAGGAGGTCTCATAGGGGACCCCAGCCCCAGTAACGGCATGGAGTTCGGGGGTACAGACCCCGCTCCAGGGAGAAGCCTGGTGGGAAGGGCAACCTTGCAGAAGGGGGGAGCCCAGCGAGGGCGCGGAGAGCCCCAGGAGCGGGGCAGCAGCATGGAGAAGGCCCTGGTGAGAAGGGTGGCACACAGAGAAGGCCCGCAAGGCTTGGATACACAGGACACCCAGAGCAGGATAACTGGCCAAGTGGAGGAGAGGTAGCCTCCCTATAAAAACACTTATCATCAAAGTCGTGGCAGGCGAGAATGGGAGGGTACAAGTCCGAAGCTTGGCACGGTAGAGGAGGCGGCAAGGGCTAGCACGGCGACCCTGCCGTCCCTCCTGTTACAATATGCTTTAAAATGATATCACTCCTGTGTGACAACGAAAAGCCAAATCTGACACTAGCTCCACATCCATTGTCTGCGAGCAATGTCTCATTCTGAGAAGCACTACCTTACAAATGTGATGACAGAATAACAGGGAAGAAGAGTAGTGCCCCTAAAGTAACGGGGAAGAGAGTCTGACGGACGGACGGACGGACTCTCCTGGTGTCAATACTCTCCCTGATAACAGCATTTGGAGAAGCTGGGTAAGGACCCTACAGCACACTGCCACGCTGCAGTGGGACTAGATATCATCTTCAAAAGCACCAAAGTCCCATTTTCAGACCTGACTTTGGCCTTTAGTAGCCTGTGTCCTAGGGATTTGAACAGTGTGTTTGGCTTTCACAGTGGATCACAGCCCCATTTTATTTCCGTTCTGGTTTTGGGCCTAGGTGCTCCTGAACACTGCCTTCTATTATCAAGATATCTTCTTTTGGCCCTGGTTTAAGCAAAATGCTTAAGCACTGACTTAGTTTGAAATGCATAAGCCAGTGAGGTCAAATGATTTGGCAGCCCAGCTAGCCAGAGATGTATTATGTTATAGTCTTTAAAATGGAAATCTAAAGACAACGGAATAAAATGTAAAAACTAAAGTAACTAAAAAAAATCAACAACAACAAAACAATGGGTTCATTTGAAAATCAGCCCCTTCTTAATGTGGCATCCAGTAAGTGTTCAGAGGAACTAAAAGGCATGGAAACCTATTTTGGACAGAGGTGAAGGACCAGCTCTTGAAAGTGGTTCCCAAAAGCAAGACAGACGCTAGCTTTCTGCCTACAGTCAAGTCTACAGGAGTAACTCGGCTATCATCTTCTTCTGAATGTCACACACAGTTCAGCTCAGGAAAAACACAAAACATGATGTTTCTTTTTGAAAACCTGATTAAGCAAATGTTTAAAGCCCTGCAATGGGCTCCACTGCATAAGAGAGGAGGGAACAGGATTCAATACAAACTCTCATTTTCAAGGTTGCTCATTTATAGAAAGTAACTTATCTGCCTAAAGAAAAAGATACCTGCGGGGCAGAGAATATTTTTAGCAGAGGCATCCACAACACTGACCTATATTTCAGGCGTCACGTCGATGTCAACAGCAGCTCTCCGAGAACAGGCAGACCTGTGACATTTTGAAAAGGCGTGCAGTGCAGTGTGGCGCTGACGCAGACACAAACCAAGTCTGCAAAGTGCTCGGTTCGTATGCAATGCTGAGGCTCAGGCCTCCATCCAGAGTTCATATGAGTCTTATTACAGCCCAGGCATCACGTTGTAGGAGAAGCCTCAGGTGGAAGTATACCTGACGGAGCGGCGGGCTCCGAGCTGTTCTGCAAGGAATCTGGTTGTTACCGCTGATCAGAGTTTCCCTTTGGATTGGATCAGAAGCAAATAGAAGTCAGGAAAATAGGAACAGAATAATTCTTCCTAGTTCCAAGGATACCTCTGGGGACCCTGACAATCTGGGGGGTCAGTCAGCCCAGAAAACTTTGAAAACAAAGCAAGGATGGGGTGAATAAGTACAAAGGACATTTAAAATCATGTAGTGGGGATAGTTTCATAGTGTTTGGGGTCGGAAGGGACCTAAACAGATCATCAGGTCCGAACCCCTGCCCCGGGCAGGAACGGGTGCTGCAGTCATGTCACCCCAGCCAAATCATAGCCTCCTCGTGAAAACCCCCAAGGTAGGAGAGGGATGAGATACATGTTATGTCATCCTTAGGAATCTACGGCTGCAGCATTACCTTTAAAATGACCTCAATCCAATGCTCCGAAGTGCACAGGCTTTTGCAGAACGGGGAACAAGAATGATTGATTTTAGTGGGGCCCATATTTGATTGCTGCTCTGGGTGCTTACTTCTAGGTATGAGAGGGAAGGCAGGCTACTGGCTTCGCCTCTGTTTAAAATACTTCATCCCCCACCCTCCTTACAGGTCAGACAGCGGGGTCCAAGTGGATTCAGCACCAGTAGGAGAGTCAGCACCCATGATTACAGCCCTGCCTCCGTCATAAATCTGCTACACAAGTCTGGACAGTCAATTCCACTCTCTGTGTTTTTGTTTCTTCAACCCCCTGGCCCCCACATCCCCCCTGGCCTTTGTGCCTTGATTGTAGGCAATTTGGGGCAGGACCTGTATCATGCTAAGTACATATACAGAATCGAGCACAGTGGGGCCTCAGTGTTACTATGACTTCTAGGGGGCTTTTAGGAACCGTGATGCTACTGCTAATAGTCCTTAAACATGCATCTAACAACTATCCACACATTCATTTCCTTCTAGCTTATATGTGCATCCCATCCCTTTGCATGGCTTCGTGCACTTTACACTCAGTCTTGCCACGAGCTCCACGGAGGCAGGGTTCTGTAGGGCTGGGGTTGCCACTAACGTCAATGAGACCATAGCCTGGGCTGCTATTTCTGTGCTTTCCTCACGTACCCCAATGACATTTACTTATTCCAGAAAAAAACGTGCATGGATTTCAAGGCATCTGCTGCAGAGGCCATCCTCAAGGGCAGACGCGAAGATCACCTCAAATTCATTAGATGGCCGAGTCAAAGAAATATTACTCTATTACTGTGAACTAGAAATATCACCTACCTCTGTCATTAGAGCTACTGTGTTGTGCTGATTTATCCTTACAAGTCTGTCACACAGTCAGGTACATGCATAAGCACACACACACAAGGCTATTCCTGATAAGAAGTTCTCCGTTAGGTTTAGGCTCCCTTACACTGCTCCAGCAGCATTAAGGTGTCTTTGAAGTAGGTACAAATTAACAACTGGTGCTTGGATCTCAATACCCAACTTCATAATGAAATATAATTCAGTTCTACCCATCCATCAGCTCACTATGATGCAAATTATAATTTCAAAGACTCGGCGTACTGTTTACAAGCTTGCATTGTCCAAGGTAAAAGCACAGATAGAGGGTTCAGGGCACCTGTGTTCAGTCTACTGTCTGTCACTGACTCTGTGTGACCTTGGTCAACCTAATTAACTTTGTCTTGTCTCTATTTACCCACCTCAGAGTGAGGTTGTGAGGATTAATCAAGCAATCAATGCTTGTAAAGTATATCAAGATCACGGGATTAAAAACAGATACTCCAAGAAGGATATAATGTACAGTTTTAATACCTATGTGATAAAACATCCAACAGGGTATACATACCTTCAAGTGTGACTGTACATTATCATTGAGAGAGAGCCCTGAACACAGAGTTTTAATGGTTTTACCCTGCTGGGCAAGTTTATACAAATGGGAATGGTGGTTGTACATCCCGTATGGAGAGCTCCCATCATGCGAAAAGGGATTTCAAAGCATTATAAAGCCTGGATGGGATTCCATACACCCATACTGGTGGGCACAGTACAATGCTCAAAGCTAGGAGAGATCACTACCAAACGTTTGTGCAGCTCCATGCATGACATTAGATACAAATGATTAGCAAATAAGAAAATGATATCATGGGCTGCTTGGCATGTAGGTACATGAACTGTGCACCTTTGAAGTCCATACACCCACAAGAACGTAAGTGATATTCTGGGTCAGACCAACGGTCCATGTCTCCAACAGCGGCAGAAGTGGATGCTATGCAAGGAGAACACTGAAGCAGGTCTACAATAATCTATCCCCTATTCAGTATCCTTCCCAGCATCCACCATTTATTGGTTTAGAGATGCCAGAGGAAGCATCTCCAATGGTTCTGCTCAAAAGCCACAAAAAGATCCCTCAACCATGAATTTATCCAGTCCCTTCCTGAACCCGGCTATGTTATCTGCCTCCACCACCTCCTGCAGCAATGAATCCTACCAGACTTCCACCCCATCCCCAAACAGCAGGATGCAAAGCTGCACAAAATGTAGCAGGTGTAAGAGGTTTGTTGGGGCTGAAAGGTTTCTAGGTGGATGCTCTCAGGGAGCCTTGAAATGCTGAGGAACTTCTGGGAAGGCATGTGTGTGGAGCTGGAAGTCTTCACATAGCCTGAGGCAGGAGAGAGCTGGGGTAAGAGGGGAAGCTATAAAGGTCAGTGGCTGGGAGGTGGGAAGCAGAAGGCTGGGAGAAGGAAAGGAAAGGGTAGCCGTGAGTGGGCAGCAGCAGGGCTTGTGAGCATCTAGGAAGAGCCTGTGAATAGCAGGCTGGAGAAGATATCTTGGGGAAGAGACAGGCAGCTGGTGGGGTGGTGCCAAAGAGGAGGAGGCTGGCAGGTATACTGGCCTCCCCTCCCTGCACCACTTCCTTTCCCTGATTTAGCTGCTTGCTCTTTCCATCCCAGGTGCACTGGAGAAGGGTTGGGGCGCAGGCACAGCATCTTAGCAGCTGTCACAACAGCTTCTGCAGCCGTTCAGTGGGCAGCACAGACCCTCACCATTGGCACAAGCTACAGATACCTGGACACATGATACTTGGCAGACTGAGGGGAGAGGGAAGTCTCAAGCTGCTTCAGAGCAGCGCCATGGCTTCAGAAGCGCAGACTGCTTTGGAAATGGCCCCTGATATCACCTGGCAACTTAGGGTCTGCTCTGACTTATGACAAACTGCCCTGGGCTGCCCCCGAACACGGCACCACCCAGAATATCCAGAGTGCAGTGAACCATGGACCTGTCCCCATCTCCTTCAGCTTACCATCCTACGTAAGGTAGCCCAATGCAATGACAACGATAGGGCACTTCTCCCCTGGTCCGCTAAGAAGGTTTTGTATATCACACTGCCAAGGAGGGGGGCGAATATGGTAACTATTCTGCAGGAACAGTTCTCCAGGAGATGGTTGCTGTTCAGAGGAGGAGGGAAGCAGAGCTTCTTTACACAGGACGTAATTCCCAACGCTGGAGTCTGGCCCAGAGATCTTAACACAGCTCCTCTTTCAAGGAGGGCTATGGATCTTTAATCAAGACACCTGACAAGGGTCAAGGCCTTGGTTTTATGTCTCATTCAGGGAACATCAGCCAAAATTAATCCCTGTGCTGATGAAGGTCTTGGTACAAGAAGAGTAAGAAATGGATGAGAAAACCATGCTTTCTCCCACCAACCTGTGGTGGCTAAGGACACAAATAACCTCAGCAGAGGCAGGGTCCTCTCTGGATCCTGAGTCGGCAGGGATACACGTTCCCTTGGCCAAACCCCCAAACCCAAGAATGCCTCCCCCATCCTTAATGCCTTGTGCCTTAATGATTTAACCTGGGAGACCCCGTGACGCAGGCGTTTTTGCAGGAGGGAAGGCAATGAGCCAACAGAACCTGCTCTGTTGCAAGTGGAACAGCCCTTGGTAGGTTGCGCCACCATGGCAAGTACAAGAAAAACCACAAGCCACGAACCATGGTCCACACCTTGGGCCCACAACTCAGAACTTGCGGAGGACTAGGAGGAAAGGCTGTCAAAATCCAGATCTGAGCTGAATCAAAACCATGCACATGTATACATACCTGCCAGTAGCCTAACTAAGGGTGGTGGGTGCGCAGGGAGGAGGACCAGGGCAGTAGCCCCGGACACCAACTTTGTAAGCACACAAAAATAACAGCTGCAGCTACAACCACGTGGGCACACTGCCACTGCTAGCAACTGCCACCCAAAGCACAGCAGTGCCCCTGTTGCACCTCAGACACCTGCCACACACCCCACCCTGGAGAGATGTGTAACCAACCCTGGATCTCATTCCTTAGGCCCCTCTGTTCCATGTCACAAAGCCCATGGGGGAATGATTCCTCCTACCAAGTGACCAGCGCAACTCTGCAAAATCCCACTCTCGAGCATTTGCAAAATTACCTCCCCAACATATACACTACTCAGCCAGTCATTTTTGTTACTAGTTGACAACCGAAACAAAGGCTGAGCAGGTCCATTTTCCCAGGGCATTCTTGGAACCGTTTCACAAAGCCACAGCACTCATGTTTTCCTAAATGTTTCCCTCCGAACAACAGGCAGACAAGGGTCTTTGGGAAAATCCAATATCTTTTATTTAGACCAACTCAAATAGTTGGGAAAATTCTTCTTAACAAGCTTGCTATGAAGAATTTTCCCAACTATTTGAGTTGGTCTAATAAAAGATATCATTTTTACCCGAAGACCAGCACGGCTACAACCTACGCCCTCTGAGCAATGACATGTCCAAAGACTGCTGAGCTTACAAGTCCTGGTAAGTTCACAGCCCAAAGTGGTGGAGTTGCAAATTCATTTTACTGAAGCTTTGTACATTTTCACAAATGCTCATGACTGGTTTTACCTGATAATGCCTCTAGCAGATCAAGAGTCACGGGAGGAGATGCCCCGAGCACATGTCAACAAAGGGGGATGTAGCAGCTCTTCATTTCGTATAAGGGAATATTCTAGATGCATTTATGGCCATGCAGAATTAGCTTCCAGTTTCTACAATGATTTGAGGGAGGGGAAAGAAAAATTAAAACGGTGTCTATGCTTCACCTATGAAGATGAAACCTACATTATCTGTAACTTTTTTAACAACAGGCTGGCTGAACACTAACTTACTTCTGTTCTACAGGAGAAAAGTAATGATATTTGATGTGGTTTTGCTGGACGGACACAACAGCAATTCAAACAGGTCCCTAATAAGAAACGATGTTTTCCAAGGCAGTGCAGACGAAGCCTGCAGATACAGCTTGAGTAAGCCTCAGTATGATAAAACATGCCAAGAGGGTTGTGCCGATCCACAATACCATCTTTCATCCTCAGATTTAGGATTGTAGAAGAATGGGGTTGGAAGAGATCCCAGGAGGTCCTGGAAGCCCGGCCAGCTGCACGGGTGTCACAAGCGGCATGGGCAGCCTGTGCGTGTGGCACGCAGATCAGGGAGGGGCAGAGCACACCCTGGCGCACAGGGCAGAGAACAGGGTGCAAAGTAATACATCAAGGAGGGAGCACAGGACAGGATGCAAAGAGCAGAGCACCAGATCAGACAAGGAGCACAGGGCTGGGAGCAGACAGCAGAGCAGCAGATGAAACAGGGGAAAGGGATTGGGGTGGCACTCAGGGAGGGCGTGAAACTAATTTGTGGTATGCCTTCCAAAAGGCTGACCCCCACTGATCTAGACCAAGCCTTACTCAAGACAAGATTGCCCATGGCTGACCCATCCCAGACAAATGTTTATCTAACTTGCTCTTAAAAACTTGCTGTGACAGGAACGTCCTTCCTCCAGCGAGGCGTTGTACTGCTTCGCTCCCTCATCTTGGTTAGACATTTAGAAGAGCCCTAAGAGCAGGGCTTGAAACCCCGGTCTTCCCACTCACACGCGAGTGCCCTAGCCACCTGGCTTTATAACTGTGCTGATGAGAAAGCCCTGGGTAGTACGTATGTAAAGGACTGGGTGAGATGCAGGAGCTGAGTGTATTTCTGTTGGCTTGGGTATGATTAGGTGGGGGTGTAGGCTTTTGTGGATTCGCTCAGCAACATTTTGTCTCTCCTCCCACAGCTGGATACAAATTCTCACTATCACGTTTTGATAATCTAATCTGTAATGTCCTCGGGTTTTGTGTCAAGCTAAAAGAACTGCAGGAAAAGTGATTTATTTAGGAAGAAATCAGCCTCTCAGAGGTGAACATTTAACATGAAGGGATGGTCCTGTAAGGAGGTTTTATTTATTTTTTAAATGAAATAGTAGTGTACATTGCATCTCCCTCAAGGACAAGGATCCAAACTGGCTGGCTCTTTTCTCTGCTCCCCTCCTCCCCACTATTTCTTCTGAGACTTTAAGGTGCCTGAAATATGCCGACCTATCTGGCCCAGATAGGGGCAGAAAGAAGGTTTTCAAAAGTATTAGTCGCCGGCATAATGCTGTTCCTACTGAAGTCAGTGGAGAGCTTTCACAGTCAATTTGACTGGGAGCAAAGTTATGCAAATGCTGAGTGCTTCTACAGACATCAGGCTGAAATACACCACTGACTTCAACCCACACTGAATGAGCAGATGAACCAAGGCACAGCTCACAGATCCCTAATGCCCCAACCAGCCGCCCAACCCACTGCAGCAAAATCTTCCCTTTAAAATCATCGTGCACGGGCAACCCTGGAGACTGACGCCTAACAACAGCACACCTACCTGACAGGTAACAACAGTTCAACCTTCCCTGTGCTGTCCTCCCAAAAAGCCTGACTCACTAATCCAGAGGTGGCACTTGAGGGGATGCCTTACTGTCGGCGTCTCACTTAGTTTGCCTTCAAGTCTCTGGAGAACTCAAATTACTACTAATGATGTGAGTATTCGTAGGATGTATGAGAATAGGCTGTAATAACCAGCCTGTCTCACAGCTGACCATCAACAATAGCAAGCACAGACATCGATATGACTTTGGCCTGGATGCAGTCTAATAACTGAGAGCCAAAAAGCTTCTGTGGACCACTAGCAGCCATCCCAGAGGCACTGACCCTCAAGTGCTTTCAGTTTCTCAAAAGAAGAAGTGTGCTTTTTTTAAGACTGAGTGCATGAACTCTCAGACTGAGATGGATTCAATCTAAAATGAGATAAAAATGCCCTTTGAGCTGCTCTAAATCGATTTGTGTGAGAGGTAAGATGTAGTGCATCAAAGCAAGATGGGAAATGGCGCTTCGGAGCCGCGCAGAATAGGACCCTAAGGTAGTCCTTCTTGCCCTTGCCTTCCAGCCTTCATGGGAAGAATCCCAGAGAAATGGCCAAGCAACACAGCTGACCCTGCAGTCACCGGTTAGGTGAAATCCAGCAGTTCTAACCACCCACCCCTACCTGCACACTCGCATGTATGTGTGTACCTACACATGCCCATAGATCCAGGCCTTTCAAGCTGCGTGTCCATAAAAAGCACATCCTTGTTTGCTAGGGCAGTGACACAGTCAAGGTGAAAATGATACAGGATACAACATGAATGAAGCCCAAACAGGGAAAATCACAATGACAGAAAATAGTTTTAGCATCTCCTGACCAAGACTCCTTCCCCACATGGAAAGAAGACTCCAAGATTTGGAAGAATAACTCCAGGGGAAAGCTTTCTTCTGCCTTCCCTGAAGAAGGGCTCCTTTCACTGACACCAAACCCAAGACCTAGGACAACTCACTCCTGTCCCTGAAGCATCTGAGGGACTTCCATGGGAGCCGGGTGTCTAACTTCCTCAGGCCCCTTTGAAAAGCCCAGTTGTAAAAAATGCTGGTGCTTCGCAAGATACGTTAGAAAAGAACTCACAACACTGCCCCCAGGAAAAGGCAACATCATTACACAATTATCATTTTCCAAATAGGGCACGTGAGACACAGAGGGCCAGATTTTGATTCCAGGCGCTCCACTGCAAATTCAGACTAATTCCACCAACGACCACGGCGATGCTCCCCTGTTACACCTGGCATCTGGCTGCAATCAAATGGCCCGGGTGCTCTGAGTGACGTCGGAGGCATAACTGCGGAGCTCTGCACCCAGGTCAGTGGGACGCAGGGCTGAGCCGCGGGTGGCCACTGGGACAGTAATGGTAGGGCTGCTATGTTTTCACTCCCCCTACTCAAGCTGATGCTCAGGGCTGATGTCCAAGTCAAACCCCTCACCCCTCTAGTTATGCAAGTGAGTGATATAGCAAAGCTTTTTTGGAAGATGGGGACAGAGGCACAAGACTCCTCATGCACTTACCTTTAGAGTTAAATATCACTGGCAACTAGAATTTCTTCTAAAGTGCTGAAAAGACAAGAGCTGACGATATTCTAACTGCTCAGAAGTTTCTAAGGGTGTTTCTTAGCATCTCTGAGCCCAGGAAAACTGCACTTCATCAAAACTGACAGCATACAGGAAGCAGGTTTGAGTAACTACTTTCTAAGCAGCCTTTGCATTGTCCTCAGCCCACGGCCAGTGCTGAAACGCTGGTGGTTTATAAGTGCTTTAAGTGCCAGCAAAGGGGTGGACTAGATACTGATATTGGCACTTTTCAAAGGAAGGAAGAAGAAAAGATAGTGCTGTGGTTCAGGTATTAGATGCCGCTCCAGAGACACACGTTCAATCCCAGCTCACCACAGATTCCCTTTCTGACCTTGGGCTCGTCATTTATGTAACGAAGTGCAGGCACCGAGAGGCTGAAGTGGGTTTCTGGTTCCCTGTTCCTTATTCCTGGCACCTGGTTCTTTTTTCAAAGCCACTTTTTACACAATTAAAGGTAGGTAGCAATGAATTACACCAGCTAATAAGTTAGGACTTGATCAAAAATGGATATTTACTAATTCAAATGTAAAATAATATCATATATCAGGTACAGAGCCCTGAAAAAAGACCTGAGATTAGACTGGGATTCTGGGGCAAAATCCTTTTCAGGTCACCCCGAACCACTCGTCTCTGCCATTGGGGGACACTTTGGAATAACTCTGAGCCGGGCACTGCTCGACCTGAAGCTCTGCGTAACTATTACTGTAATAATATTATGGCATAAAATTAATAGGGACACACAGATGTTGGTCTGCGATCATTATTAACTTGCCAAGAGCCACTCGGTCCTTTCATCCTTTCCATCTAATGCAGACAAACGTACATACACTCACTGTCTCCATTAAAAAATATATGGTTGCTAAGCAACATAGTGACCTACCATCTAGTTTACAAACTCTTAAAAACAAGGGAGCAAGTAGGTCAGGCCTTGGCAATTCATCTCCGCTTACAAGAAACAGGCACACAAGGGGCTACATTTTGTGCTGCGTCCCTTGGCAAGCGCAGCACCAAAGCCCCAGGCTGGGGCTGGTGGGACATGGAGGTGACTTTACACTGCCACGCGGCTGCTTGAATTCAGTGTGGCTCCAGGTGTAAATCAGAGCAGCCCCAGAAGCTGCCCGGGCTTACCGAAGCCACCCTACGGCAGCCAAAGGACTGCTTAGCATGTTGCCCTGGCAGTACCCCCAGCACTACCCACAGGCAGGCTTCACACAGGCTGTATATTCAGGGGTGAGCAGGAGCCGGGGTGTAATACTGGCCAGTCCTCCTCCTCCTCTGCTGTCTCTCAGCAACCTGAGCCCTCTTAATTAACATTTTTGTTTGCTTCTGTTTTATATACCTGCCAGGCACCTACGTTCTAGCTTCCCTCTGACGCAAGGCAAACAGTTCAGCAGGCAGCACTGAGGCAGGGCAGCGCAGGGTGGGGGAGACTTCTTAAGCAAACAGGCTCTCCCAGCTCCCTTGTCCTTTTGTCTTTTTCTCCTAGGGACAGAAGTTGCACATAAACCAGTTTAAGCGATCAGAAACCAATTTAAACCTATAACAGAACAGAAGTTCAGTGCACATAAACCAGTTTCAAAATGGCTGAAATTGGTTTCAGATAAGCCTGGCTGAATGTAGTATCAGACTGAACTGATCTGTGTCAAACCGTCTATGTCCCAGACCCTTATGTCCAAACTTGGGGCATTATACACAGCAGAAGCTGCAGTCTTTTACACAGGGCTGAGCGAGTAGCAAAAGGGACTGGAGGTAAATTGCACCGAGCAAGCACAGGTAAGTTAGCTAAGAGTTCAGAGAACTGAGAAACTCTTGTTTTCAGCATAAATGCCAGCTGGAAAAAGCCACCGCAGTAAGCACTGGAATTAAGTCTACAGCACGGGTCCGTAGAGACCTCGCCTTCCAGCTGAGGTAGTCACAGGTTGCATCCTGACCACAGCCTGGCTCTTAGGTAGCTACAATGGCCAATTCATGCAAAGTGCGCTGGGGGATTAAGGATTCGGTCTCTTCCCAAAAGCAAGGGGGATTCCTCGTCTGCAGAGTGCACGAGCAGGTGTAGTTTAACTTAAGTGTTAAAAGGCCCTGGCCAGTCCAAGCCAACCCAACCAGACTTAATTCTACCCCTGTCCAGCAAGGGGCTGATCCAAAGGCAATGGCAGTCTATGAGCAGCTCAGGTCCCCAAGCACTGGGGCACCTGCTTAATTCTAACCTCACATTTAGATTTATATAAAATTTATATTTTAAAATATATATTACAAAATATTTACAGACGGATAAAGCAATTTAAAAGATTCCTCTTCTGCCACATAAGGGGTCTGTATCAGAGCCAACACTTGAATCCAAGTCTTCCAAATTCAAACTCGGTGCTTTAACTCTAAAGCTATCCTTCCTTTGTCAAAAATTTCTCCCCTTTATCTAGCTTCATGAATACGCAACAGCTACACATTCCCAAATGGCATGCATGGTAAATCGCTCTGGGCACCGACGACACTCTGCACCTGCTGGCCTGGCTAGTCCTAGTCCCTGCTGACAGCAGATAGAGGACTGATCGATTCTTACTGGAAAACCTCATGGCTTAGAGCATAAGGGGCGCAAATTCATCACTTAATGATAGTTAACTTTGGCTGTTAAAGACTCAGTAACTCAAAGACTCTTCCTAAATGCCTAGTACCCTTGAGCAACTCTCCATGGATAGTATAACTAAAGCAGTGATAGCAACATGGCTGTCTGAGGGACATACGCAGTACGAGCCAGGAGAAGTGCGCTCAGGCTCCCACTACAAGTCCAAACGGATATTTCTAAATGGAGTATTCCAGACCCCCTTAGGGCACAGTATTATAGGCAGAGGAGGACGTTCAAGAAGTACATTTGGAAGCAACAGCAGGACTCAAAGCCAGAAATCTCATGTAGCAGCAGACAGCACGGACTAGCCAACTGGTCAGTCCATTCAAACACAGCTTCCTTGCTTACTGACGCCTTCCCATTCCCATTTCATCTACAGGCAACATCTGTGAGGTCAGAGGGTGAATGGAAAGTGACCCTTATTCTAGACTGGCTCCAGTATTGCACAAGGAGCTTGCCTTGGAAAAACCAAAACATAATACTTCTTGACACCAGCTTCCATAGAAACATGGTACTCCTTCCTACCCATCCTGGCTTTGTCACGTTCTCAGTGGGCACATCTACATTAGACACTTCACTGCGCAGTAGAATAGTTTACTGTGCAGTAAGCATGTGTGTCTACACATGCACATACTTACTGTGCAGTAAACCTCACTAAGCATGAATATACTACTATAATACTTCCTGCAATGCAAGTAGTAAATTTACTTCCAATTAGTAACGGTGCAGTAGTGCTCATGTAGATTCCTGACTGGGACCAAATCTGCTCACGTTCAGCCAGGCACCAGGAGGCAGGAGATTGCTCCCTGCTCCCAGGGCAGGCTGCGCCACCAGAGCCCAGGTGGGTACTATGCCCCCTGCCCCAGCAGCAGGGAGCTCCAAACCCATGGCCCTGAGATTGCAATCAGGGAGATGTTGCCCTCACCCCAGCAGCAGGCAGCCCCCAGGGCAGGGTGTAATGTCCTAGCCCTGGCCAGGGGACAGCTGTTTCCTGGCCCAGTGCTCCCTGACAGTCTCTGGGCTAGCACCCAGGGAGAGCCTAGAGCTTCCCCTGCTGGTAGCAGGGATCCACTGCAGGCCCCCAGGAAGCAGAAGCAGTTTGCGACCTTTAGCAGCAAATCTGTTCCTGCTTCCCTGCATGTGTAGACACCTGCCCAGGAGTGTTTACTTATAAGTAGTTTGCTCATGAGTAAACTGATCCTGGATCAAATGCATGTGTAGATGTTCCCAGCAATATCTGCATTACTGCTTTGCTCTACGGCACCTGAGATTAACTCTTTGTTAGTTGATCAATATGCTGTGGGTAGGCCAGGACAAAGCATGGGCCAAGAGCTGCTTCATAGAGCACGATCTTTTCAACCTGCCAATACTCCAGTGAGGCAGGGCTCCACACAGTTAGCAGAGATGGTAACAATAAAATCTGATTGTGACAAATTGCTTGGCTTCAGTTACAACATCAATGTTAATTACAAGCGAAACTGTAATTCCAGGGAAGGAGGCAGGAGTGCCGGTGATGGAGACGCATGCTAAATCCTAACGACTACAGTAGGCTTTCCGCATGCCAGTGCTGCAGGAGCAATCTAGCATAGGAGGCTATTCCTTCCCTCTGTTGCAGCATCTGCAGAAAGTCTAAGCGAGTCCCCCGGCCCCAGGTGACAGGCAGCCTGGATTCACAGTGCTGTCACCTGGCAGCACAGCTTCCACCTATCTCACTGAGAAAGGTCACTGTGTATGTGAGTGAGCTTTGCTCAACTACCCTTCAACACCCCCTGGGCAGTCAACACCCAAGCTGACAACCTGGGTTCATTATTGAAGGCAACTACCTGATGCTTCCATCCATAAAGACAGCCAGCCTATTCTCCCAAAAGCAAATGTAATTATTGAAGCTAGGGCTTCACCATTTCTTGGCAGGCCTGACACTTTCCATCCAGTCTCAAACTCTTCCTCCAGAGGAAAAAAATCAGTGGAGAACCACTGGCAGGTGGAGTGCACCACGAGTGCAAATTGGTGGCAGAACTTCCTGCCAATCGTTGTCAGCCTGGCTTTAGTGCTTGGCTTATCATAGAGATGTCCAGAGATCAAGGGCCAGATCCTAGTCCATCTGCTAGGCAACTACATCGAGTGAGTGAATAGGATCAAATATACATGACTGTGATCCTATTCCACCTTGACCAAGTCCCTGAAAACCCGTTCAGGCATCATCTTTGTAAGACAACATCGTCTTAGACTTCAGACTCCGCTACAAAAAGCAGTGAGAAAAAGGAGGACCCGCCTACCTTGCGTGTCACCAGTTATTGGGGGGCTTGAACCAATAGGATAAGATTGCACATGGGTGCCGAACAGGTGGGAAAGGTCTGGCCCCAAGTGTCCGGTGCTGACTGCTTCGCTAGGTCAGTGCCAATCTGCGTGTGGATACTACTGAAACGTGCTTTGATAACACCTGCTCAGTATCACCAGAGCACACGCTCTGCTGATCTAAATGCAGCCCTAGCATGCAGGAGCAGAAAAGTCCAGATCCCAGCTTCTCTCTGGGGTCCAGGAACCCTAAACCCTTTGCCTTGGTTTCCCCATCGGTAAGGTACAGTAGAACAGGGGTGGGTAAAACATAGCCTGTGGGCAAGATCTGGCCCACCAATTAACCACATCCAACCCACAGCTGCTCCCATGGCTTTCTGCACGGAGTCACGCTCTGCCCAGGACAGCTCGTGGTGCACTCCAACCTACACCTGCCGATGTACGCAAAGTATACAAGAGTAAGACTTTATTTTGAGCTATTATGCAGTCACTTCTATATACATTACTCAAAAAAACCCAAACAAACCCAGGAAAAATAATATTTTTTCAAATACAACTAAAATGTTATAGTTGTGTGATTTTTAGTATATGATTTATTTTTATCTATAATTAGTCAAAATATCTTCCAAAAGATTGTGTGTGTGGCCTTCAGCAGCTCATCAAAACGTGTTAAGTGGCCCGCCAGCCGAAATAATTGCCCATCCCTGGAACAGAATAATATCTACCTCTCATTTTATAACTAGTACAGAGGCATGATTAGTAAGTGCATGAAACACATTATTTCAGTGCCTAAAAGCAATCCAGCTGCCACTAGTGTCTTGAGCTTCCATTTTACATATATTTTAAAACCACCGGCCTCCTTTTCACCTTGAAAGAGGTGCTTCCAGCTGCAAACTTCTGGTCCTAAGTCACGTGCCAAGCATATCTAGGTCATTAAAATCATAGACCCTAATAAGGACATTAAGGATGGAAGGGACCTTATCAGGTCACCAATTCATCTCCCTCCCTTGAAGCAGAGTCAACTATACCTGAACCACCCCTGACAAAAGCTTGCCTAATCCAGGGTGTTAAACATAGCCCCCCGCCGCTCCCCCCAGTCTCGGCTGCACGGCTCCTGGCAAGCCAGGGAATTGGGGATGGGGCTAGTGCAGGCAGGACCTGGTGCCCAGTCTGGGGTGCAGGGCAACCCCGGCCTGGCTGTTGGTGGCAGGGAGCGAGCAGCACCGTACCTAGACTCCCTGTTGGCCCCGGCCGAACTTTTAGTATCGGGCCCCTCTTCACCAGAGATAATGGTACTAATAATCAGACAACAGAAAAAAATGACCACTTTTGGGCCCCCCTCTCTGTGCCGCGGGCCCTGGGTGGCCACCTGATTTGCCCATGCCCGTATCTGGCCCTGGGAGCGAGCGAGGGCTGTGTCCACACAGTCTCACTTGTTCTGCCGCGGCTGGCCCTGCCGCCACCAGGTCCAGATTTGGCCCAGGGATTCAGGTGAGTTTGACACCCCCGGTCTAACCTGCTCTCAAACACCCCCAGCGACAGGGATTCCCACGGCCTCCCTCGCGATCGATTCTACTCCTGAACCATCCTGCCAGTCGAAATGTTTTTACTAATGACTAACCTAAATCGCCGCAGCTGAAATTTAAGCCTGTTGCTTCTTGTCCTGTCCCCAGTGGGTGTGAAGAATGGTTTGTCACATTGCAGGGACCCAAGATATAACTGAGAACTGTGGTTATCATCATATCTCCCCGCAGCCACCCTGTAGAGAAGACCAAAACCCCTAATACTTTCACAACGTGACGGTGCTGCCCAGTGCTCCGAGGCCTTCTGCTCTTGCTAGGGGCACGATGCTAGGAGGGGCTCAGTTGGTAGCGTGGCAATGGCTGCAGGAGCTCCTCAGATCTGCGGGAAGCAGGAAGGAAAGGCCAAGCAGCAGCATTCCTCAGACTCTCTTACCTGACAAAGGAATTAATGTGAGACTAACGAGCTCTCTTTTCCTCCCTCTGCATTTTCTTGCATAATTTCCCTTTACTTGTTTTGTTGGTGTGATGCTGCAGCATCTGGAGATAAGGGGCTTGTGAAGATGAGAGGAGAGGAGGCAGCAGAAACACTGAATTGTCAGGGTTTTTCCTCCTTCCAGCTCTAATTATCCTCTGGGCCCACACAGGCCTATCACTGTGCCACTTCCCAATTTTGGAGTGTAAATAATTTAAGCCAGAAATGTTGAGTCACAAAGCCAACACTCAATCACACATCGTCTGATCTCCCTGGGCTTTGTTTCCCTTGCGTCTCTACCATTGGTTCTTTGCCTGATAAGAGACCATATACTCTGAGGGAGTAGTAGGATGGCTCTGTCCAGTGGCTATTATTGCCCCTACTTTGAGGGCATTTCGCGAAGAGCAAAAATCATACACCCACCCTGTCGCAGCAGAGTTATCAGTCACGCTGATGAGGAAATAAGCCCCAGATACCCACTTCCACTCTGAGTTATGTCGACCCCAAAAATTAGGTAGTGAGGACACCCTTGTTCTTGAGCAGGTGAGGAACTGCAGTTTCGAGCTGGTGCTAATGATGATCCCACGATACCCACACTGTTTCATTTCACTGACTTGTGGAATAGTAGCAAAAGGATGGAGCCCATGTCCTCAGCAGCATGACTGTCGACAGGTTCAATGGTGTGCTGGGAACAAGACAAGATTCTTGAAAGAGGAAGGGCTGCGCATTAGCCCAGCGTCGTATGTCCCTCCTCACAGCCCTCCTCTAGCCACGTGGCAGCGCTCGCGGGGGGGAAGGCCGCAGACCGATGGCTTAACCTGCCGCAGCTGCAGAGCGTTTGCAGTTCCCTCCGTCAGACAGGCCAGCGTGTCTCCACCTCTGCCCACTGCAGAAAGGATTTGCTTGGTCAACGACTTCTTCAAGGGAACATAAGTCCCCATGTACCTTTGAGCTAATGGACAAAAGTCATCTGTAAGGTGGGACTGGGTTTTTTGTAGTTGTTTTAGCTCATTTCTTTCATCTACATTAAGTAGTCAGGGTGCAACTGCCCCATTTTTAGGGAAAGGCTCCCTGGACCCCTGAAGAACCAGGCAGGTTGACCTCAAAGGCATTTTGCAAGGGCATAATCAAGTGCCCATAGAAATCATCGATTCTTTTCAACACTGAGGCACCCAGGAGAAGGCGCCTGCTGAGAGAGGATGTAGTTACTATACTACTATACACTGTGTTGAAAACCTTTGGCGCCCAGACATCACATCCTGACTACACTTGACAGATGATGCCTGACTTTGTGGGGGAAAGATGAATTTGTGTTACCTTTGTGTTCCTGACGTTGCCCTACCCAGACCACAAATCAGAATAACTTGAGAATAGCTGTGACTGGAGTCCGGCAGTCACTGGCCCCGAGGACCCGGCCGTTCTGGGGTTCACCAGAATGGAGCAAATCTCCGACTAAGTCTTTTTTTGCCCAGCAGTTTCCCTAAACCAGGGCCTTCATGGTCAGTGGTTCTCTATACTGGGGGAATGCTTGGGTGTCTGACCGAGCCACCTTTGTGACCTGATTTATGCTGTGTGATTAGATTAGGCATCTCTCTGTAATTCTTGATATGCGTCTCCTGAGGAAGGTGCCTGTGAAGGGGATATAACAGATATGCGATGCACAATGTACTCTCTGTCTCCAGGAGTCATTCATTTTTACACCCAACTCAACACTTAGGTACTGTAGATGTGGAAAATATTCAGCACAAACAGGAGAGTAAAGTAGATATAAAAATCAAGGAAGCAGGCTGAGGAGTAGGATGGTATTGGATCCAGGGGAAAAATGGATATTTAAAGCTGAAGACCATGGACTTCACTAGCAAAACTGCAACAAGGTCTTCTGGGGTATGGGACACCCTCCCGGGAGAAGAACACACTAGTTGTCACTGGAAATATTTTTTACTGAGGAGGACAAAGTGCTGGAGGAGGGAATATTACAGTGCTAACAAAAAGCCATAGAGAGCGCTGGGGATTTAAAACCTAGCACTGCTTCTGTCTCCCTGCATTGCAGAATGGAGACGGCGCTAACCAGCCAGATTCGGGGTGGATGGGAAGAGGCATTTCCGTTGTGGAACAAGTCTGAGGCTCAGCGGTCCAGGTGGTCTACAGCCATAGATAATTCCATCCCTAGTTTAGGATTCTGTTTCGTCCTTGCTGCATTCGTGGGGCTTACGTTAAAGCTATGAATTTCATGTCTGAGATTCAACATCTCCTGTTGAAGACAATAGAAGTGTCGCTATTGCCTACAGTAAGAGCAAGGAGGGCGTAAGTTTGTATAACGATCGGAGATACAGCTCTCTGAAGTACACCTGGCTGGGAGACCCCAAGTACTTCTAGTCCCGAGAGCATAAACAGAACTGCAGCGGCGCCTGCTCATGACAGGGGATGACACTGGCCCCTGAAATCTTCAGATTTTCACTTGTTTCTCTGCTGAACTCTAGTTTGCCCGAGAATAAGGCAGTAGCAGTTGCTAAGAGCCTCACGTAGCTGAAGGTTAACCTAGTAGTAAGCCTGCCCGTGTTATGTGCTATAAACCCACCCAGAATATCTTGCTGCAGAGCAACCACCCCCCACTTCCAGGATTTGGCAGGAAGCAGAAGACATGTAGGGAGAGCAAGACGAGCTTCCATTGTAGTGTTCAGAAATGTATGCGTGGAGGGTTTTATGGAAAGCCAAGGACAAGTCCTGAAAGAGCTAACAGAGGGGAAGAGCATTTGTCCACCTCTCTCCTACCCGGAGCACACCTGCAACTCAAGATCCTGTGCAATGGTCCCGAGTCGCTCCCTCCCAGTGAAATGGGGGATTCTTCTGCAGTGTTGGCAAAGGCAAGGAAAGGGGAAGGATTTCGTAAGGGCCTATTAAATTGCCCTTATACTTTAGACAGGGAAGACAACTTTGGGGTGAAGGCAGTTGGTTTGGGTTTAGGAAATCTGGGCTCTCCTTTTGGTTCTGCCACACGCTGTATGAGCACAACTTTGCACAAGTCAGCTCTTCAAACTGGTCCTTGTATCCATGTCCATCAAACAATAGTGCTCCCTTTCTCCTTTTCTTTAGTCTGGTTTATCCAAACAGATTAGAAACTGTTTGAGGGCAGGGCCTGTTTCTTGCAACAGGTATGTGTGAGTGATGTCTAGTGTTACAGGAGCACCTTGGAAACAAGAGCTGTCATAGACGCAAATACCGGGTAACAACCCAGATGCCAGCAGATGGCACTCACAAATGCACAGTTTTGCCAAGGAATTTTGTGAGCCCAGCAAAACTTGTTGGAAAAGACTGCCTGTGTAAGTACCAGGCTGCCTGGAGCTGATCTTGGCCTCAGCCTCAAACGGATATTGTAATACACCTACCGACACTGCAGTCCTTTTAATCTGTTTCGCATACAGATTCAAGCCACAGCATTTGGATGCAGACCTGAACTTTCTCAGAACTCGGGGGTGGCTGGATCTTGTCTTTTGGCTCAGATGCAGCTGGGCACGCTCATTCGTCAGTCTGTGCCTGCCGACAGCCAGCGTTTCAAGTGCACTAGATAAGCTGCATGAGGAAGCCTGGCACAGGGCCTCCTTAGAGCAAACAGCATTCATCTGTCACTTTCAAGAGCACTAAAATGTCTCCTAAATATTGTTCAAAACAAAAGCAAACCTCCCTTCCCACACAGGCATGATAATAGCAAGGGAATTATTCAAATACAAGCCAACCATGGAAACAACGACTGGAACTGCAGCCCACTTCATTGCTAACTTTCTTGTGATCTGTGCACATGGGTGGATCTCTAATTTTGCAAAAGGGGGTGCTGATAATGAGGGGGGCATCAACACATAAAACACATTATTTTTTTCCAGTTAAAAATAAACTAGAAGCTTTACTAATATGCTGGGGGCCTAGAGCTGTACTGAAGCAAAAAAATATATACCTAAATTGGAATGAATTGAAATAGTCCCCAGGGCTGTGAAATAAGAGCTTCGTTACCAGGAGCAGCTAACAGACAGCAGAATTGCAGTACAAAGGCTAGCCTGATTGGTGAAACATCAAGACAATTAAAAAGAAGAGAGGGTTGTTAACACCTCTTGAATAAGAATTTCGAAGGGATCAAATTATACTTAATTAAGTGCACCGGTGCCCCCTCTACCTTTTGACCCTGTCTATGCAGCTATCATCCTGCTTTCTATGTGATTCATTCTTAGTTATCAGAAATCTTGGGCTGTGAAAATTTTCACATGGCCAATCCCAACCCTTCAAAAATCTTGAGCTAGGACAAAAAAAAATGACAAGAGCTAAAAGTACTAGTAATAAATTTGCAGTTCTCTATTTTCCCTGAAGTTTTTTTTTCTCCTTTAGGATGAAATATCTTTGGATCACATGTTTGCACATTTCCTCACAACTGGGAAGGTAAGAAACGGACTATTAAAAAAACCCCGAAACTGAGCTTCTTACCAATCACCTGACTCCAGGAGCTAGGGCTAAATATCATAGCACTCTCAATAAAATCATAAGCACTGCAGTCCACGAGACTCACACTTTCCTTTATATAGGTTCTTAGTTTGCTGCTTTTCTTAATCCAAGTAAATGGAAACTATATAGAAAACAAAGGGAAGAAAATATATATAAGAAGCATGGAGCACTTAGTAAGACTCAGCTCAACAAAGAGGTCTGTCAATTAAAAGATGACCGCATACACACCGGAGCAGTGCAGAGTTCAATCTCATGTTAAGAGATCCCTATTTTCCACCCAATACTGACAGAGAAGTAAGTTGGAAAATGGGCTTTCTAATACTCGAGGGAAGCATGGCTTTTGCAACGTAGAGAAAACAGAACCATGGCTACATCCAGTGCACCGTTCAGTCAGGCTGCAAGGGGAATTAGTCACAATGTTAGTAAGCAGAAAGAACAGCAAACAGCGCACCACTTGATTTCCCTCAATGGGGGCCCTGTTTCTAGGTCCCAAGCTGCTACTTCTGGCAAAGTGAAGCTCCCATTGCACCCAAATCTGCTTTTACAGCTACTGTTATTATTCCCTCCTAGCCATGCTGATTCACACACGTAGGAGTGATGGGCATTAATCCCCATGCATCAAACAGATCTCCACTCCATCCACCTCACTTCTGGGTATGGTCTAACTGGACACCAAGAGGTAGACAAAATAAGCCCATGGTCAGAGCCAACACAAAAGGGAAAACTCATCCTGCAGGCTCCTTGGGACAGGGACCACCTTCACGCATTTTCAGTCACAGCGAGGATCCTGCTAGGACCTCTCGGCACCCTCATAGCACACACATTAATAAGTCAGTAGGGTCTAGGAATCCTCTAGTGCTGTAGCTATCAGGTAACTAGCTGAGATAGTAAGGCACCGAGGAGAGGGGAGATGAGCTGCTTCCTACCTGTCCTCTGTGATGGAGTCCCAGGTTGGCTGGCCCCGGCAGGGGGGCAAGAGCGCGTAAGAAGCCTCTGCACGTCAGTCATAATCCCCAGCAACTTCTGCATGGGATAGCAGAGCTCCATGATCCAACGAACAGCTTACGTTTGTGGGGCTTTCACTGAACCCAAAGCAGAGTTCAGACAGAATCCAGCCTCCAGGCCCAGGCAGGGAGCCCCAGCTGCTGCCATCAGCAAGTGACGCTGATGAGAACATCGATGTCCCTAAGCACTTCCAGAGGCCAGAGAGCATCCTGGGTGGTTTCCATTTATGTTCTGCTTGGGTCAGATTCAAACCTAAACCAAAAGAGAGCGGAGATGGAGGGGGATGGGGGAGGGTAGAGTTTTCCTAAACGAAAAGCAGCTCAAACACGGGGGAAGGATCCATGTCCCATGTAAACAGCAATGTATCTCTGACTCCAGCACTCCCAGGGCCCGCGCTGGAATTCGGCTGAGTCGTCCAGATCAGCTCAGGCAGCCCTTTCGCATCCCCAGCAGCCATGGTTTAAGAGCAGTAATGCATCTCTCTAGCTGCTTGCCAAGAGGTGGTGGCAGAAGGGGAGTCTGGGTGATCCTGAATAAACAACTGACTCTGAGTTTTTGCTTGGCTTCACTTTTCTATTGTCTATTATGTATAGCTGGACAAATTTCAATATACGGTATTACCAATGGAAATGAGTCCAGCCAAGGGCTCCTTTTGGCTAGAATGGCTGGTTTTGTTAATTGGGAGTGGAAGGAGATTGGTGCAGGAAAGCCTAGCGGGGAAGAGGCGAGGGGAAGAGAAGCTACTGCCTTAGCCTGACTGCATTTGGGCACGTCTGGGAAAGGACAAAGGAGAGAATGGTCTGAGTGAAGGGAAACTCCTTTTATGAGAATACCCTCTAACATCAGTAGTGACGCAAATCTGGTGCTACATTACACAACCACTCATCATGTCCTCTGTATCATGGGGAATGGAGCCACAGAGAGACCAAGTGCTACATCTTCCAAGAAACTGAGCTTCTACCACAGACCTGGCTGCTTGTTTGGATACCTGTCCAGGAGTTTTACAAACTCCAGCCTAACTAACTTGCCTCAGGTTACAGGAGAAGTCTGTGGAAGAGTTAAGGAATAAAACCCCACTCTATCCTGGATACCAGTTGCCAGGTCGTCCTTTCTTTGGGCCCACATCAAAGTCCCAAGATGGGTGTAAGCTTTCGTCACCGAGAGGAAAACAGGCCATTAGAAAGAGTGGACCTAAGTGGTTCCAATTTACATCTGAATGGCAAGATGCACATTAAGATTCAGATCTCAGGTATCCTAAAGCTTGGGCAACTGGGTTCAGATTCACCCAACCATCTGCAGGAAACATGCCATGTCCACACCGCCCAATAGTAGGAGCTAAATGTCCTTTTCCACCATCCTCTCACTACCTCAATACAGCACATTTGACCAGAACTTCCCAGGATCTCCTTGTTCCTCTTTTACACAAAATACATTTTCTGCTGATACATTTTAGAAGAGCTTTGCTGTTCCATAGGCTCTGCTCACCTTCAGCTCTCTAGCTGCACTCTCACTGCTGTTTGTTATTGGAACATACGTGGCCACCATAGCCGTCCGACACAAGGTCTGCTTATCTCTTGTTCCTCTATATTGTTCATTCAGTTAATGTGTGCAAACTGATGTTCCTGTGATCTCCCCCGTTGCCTTCCTTCCCTTCTCCCTACTGTGTTCTGTGCCCTCCTGTCACCTCATGCCTCTAGTTACAGGGTAGGTCTTTGGGGAAGGGAAGATCAAGCCCAAGCCCTAAAGCTGATGCATGTACAGGCAGTCCTCAGACTTATGACACAATGGGTTTCTGAAAACCGTGTTTTAAGTCTAAACGTTGTAACTCAGAACCAATTTTCTCATAAGAAACAATGTTATAAATGGGGGATTCGTTCCTGAACCACGGCCCAATACCCTATTTTCACCAAAAATACCCCAGAACTTTGTACTCAATCAATTATAGATGAGCAATATAGCTACATTAATATATTTATATTGTAAAAAGCAATCACATTGATTCAGAAAGATTTCTTTGAGGTGACTTTGCTGGACTTTTTGAAGGGTTCTTGGCTGGAGTCTTCTCTGGAGTCTCGGCTGCAGGATCTTCTGGAGTCTTGTCTGCTTTCTTAAAGAAAGTGTCCAAGGAAGTTTGGACAGATGTTCTCCAGGAAGATGAGTGAGGCAGCAAACTTGTTCGCTGGCATGGCATGGCATTGGATCAAGCACTGTAAGTCAAAACTGGCATTGTAAAGTTGAAACAGGGTGTGAATTTATAAATGTTGTAACTCAAACGTTGTAAGTCAAGGACTGCCTGTATTTATATTTTGTTTGTTCTTCATTCATAATTCAGACCACTGCCAAAGACATTCCCCTGAGGATAAAGGGGCAATTGCACATTGACCCTCAGAGGACAAAGTTCTCTTTCAAAGTGCTTCTGTCCACTCTTGAATTGAATATTCCTTCTCTCCTTCCATGTGTTAATTCACCGAGACCCCCCTTTCTGTTGAAGACAGAACGTCTTACCTCTGTTCTGCTTTGTGCAGGTCTGTCAGCTACAAATTGCCTTCTGTTTGGCCATGATACAAGTGCATACACTCCAGATTCAGACAGACTCCAAAATGCATCTACACTGGATGGAGCTGCTGGCTGGAACATGGGAGAAGGAGGACCAAAGGAAGGCTTCAGACCACCCACATACTGGCACCTTTCTATCACCCACCTAAAATCTTCTCCCCACAGTCCTTCATGTGCGGGTACACTGGGCTTTCATCTTAGCAATCTGGTCACCCTAGGACATGAGTTGCTTGGGCACACCCCTACAGTAGAAAAGAATCACAAACGCCATCAAAACTGGCACCGGAGTAAAACAATGTGAAGGCTGCAACCAGTTCTTTGAGATGTGAAATTACATGCATGTGCCAGCCAATGTTTACACTGTTATTAATACCACTTGTACCTGCCTGTGCTCAGAGAGTAAAAGTGCCTCGGCACAGCAGAGTTCTCAGCACAACGCGCGCGTTCGGTGTAGGGATTTCCCCCGTGTGGCGGGAAAAACCCTTGGTGCAATGATCAGTTCCCACCAAAGCTTGCATCTGCACTCTTTGCATTCATGCTTTCGATTGGCTTACCGTAAATTATTCATACCTGGTGGCTGGCAATTGGCTCGCTAGCCATATAAAAGTTGGGGCAAGTTTCCGCCCAAGTTGGAGAACTCCACATGCTCGTTGGAAGAGACTTCCATGTGTATCGTGGAGCGAACGTGGAGGCCTGATCAACCACCAACGACTCCCTGTCGCCGTTACCCTGACGTACCCCGTGCCCTGCATGCTCGGACAACATCGGTGTGCCACCCAGTTTCTGTTTTTCTACTTGTTTCTGCAACTTTACGGAGCGTGCCTACGCTGTACTCCAGTTTGTAAGTAAAGTTCTTTTTGAATTCAACCAACAAGCTTTTTGTGCCTAATTCCACTCCACTGGCGGCCCCATCCGGCCACTCTTGGCCCCCACAGTACCTACATAGCACACAATACTGTGGTAGCTGAGTACATGGTATTTCATTTATTTAATATCCTTGTACACCTAGGAGGTAGGAAGTATTATTTTCCCTCTGTTTGCAGATGGGGATGTGAGACAGAGAGTCTGTCTACGCCACTGCACTGGAAAGCTCAGTCACTTCCGCAAAAATATGCTCTGCCTACCGACTCCAGCTCCATTTATGTCACTGGCACAGTCAAGGTCTTGAGACTAGCCTGGAGGTACCCTTGGTACCACTCTTGGAAGCTAGGTTTCTAGCATGCTCAAGGGCAAGCGATTGCAGCACCCTTGAGACGTCCTCACTAGAGGCAGAAACAGATGGGCAGGACTCACTGCCTCAGCGCTGAGACTGAGTTCTCTGCTACCACAGCACAGCCAAGCAGGGGCTTTGACTTGCTCAAGGTCACACCAGATATCTGTGGCAGAACAGGTACCTGCACCCAAGTCCTGCAAGTCCTAGCCTAACAATTTCATAACTGCCTTCCGGAGGAGAGCACAGGGCTGATTCAGATACCTGTATCCACCAAGCAGAAGCCACGCAACACAAAAGCCATAAAGATGGCATGGCCAGGAAAGAGGGAGAATAAATTTGTGCTCCTTTTTTGGCTTATTACCTAATGTAGGGAAAAGATTAGAATACTTTTCTTAAAAGTATAGATAAGTATCTCTGGTGCTGATTCTGGCCCCATAAACCTTGCATTCCTTTCTGCGCAGTGGCTCAGCCTATAGCCTGGTGAGCATTTTTTCCTCTCCTTGTTCAAAATGAGGCTTTGTGCTAAAAGAGAGCTTCAACGAGCTATCAATGCTAAGGACTTATCCCAGTGGCTAGCCAGCAGAAGGCCATACAGCTTCACAAGGCATGTCTGCAGCACCTCCCGGCACACTCAGTCCAGCCTGGTCCCTGTAGACCACATCCCAGAAATTAGGTAATGTATGCTCCTTAGAGCTGGGCTGAGCACGTGCTGGTAAGTGCTTTCAAAAGAGAGACTAAGGGCAGTGGAGAACACTCACTCAGTGCTGCTCTCAAGTGGACACACTGCCTCCTTTTCAAGCATGCATGACAGGTAGGGTGGCCATCATAGAAGACATTCCGGTTTTCTGCTTCTCTCCAAAGAGAAAAATAGAGGACATACAGGCACATAGTTTTATATCAGTAGGGGACAGAGGACAACTGGACAGTCTTCTATGATGGCCACCCTGATGACAAGGCAGGCTTCATGGCTAAGCAACTAGGAACAGCACATAGGCAGCATGGACATAGCTATGTACACACACATATGCGCATCCACGCACACCCAGATCCCAGAAGATGTCCAAACACTCTGCAGCAGAGGGCAGCAGTAAGCCCTCACAATCAGATGGTCCCCAACAGACACAAAGAACTGTTGAATGCATGTGCTATGTTGCTTACCTTTGAGCACCATGCCTCACTGGAGATGGCCTCTTGAGGAACTACAGGTTTTCCTTGCTTTATGCAGGTTCTGTATGCGCGAATTCGCTCTTATGCAATGACCCTTTTTATACCAAAAATGTGCCATATGCAAGATCAATTCACTCTTATGTGATTGGTGTGGTGGAAGTCTGCAGTCAGCTGCTTTGTGCAGTGCATTGTGGGAGCGACACGCGCCAAAACATAGTCTGCTGTATGCATCTATGTTCCTCACTCATTGACTGTGACGTGTTTCTGCAGTTGCCATCCCCATTATGGTAACCTTCACCACCACCCTGTGCTTGTGTGTGCTGTCTGCTGTTGCTGAGTACCAAAACTGTCTTGTAAAAATGGTGGAAATGGGTCTGGGGTTCAGCACAGTCAAGCTCTTAGAACACATCCCTATTTGTTGCAATGTAAAGTGGGTTCCCTTTATGCGAATTCGAGTTATGTGCTGTTTTCTAGAAATGCATATACAGCATAAAACGAGGGAAACCTCTATGTAAAGGCAGTGATCTTCTTCCTAAGCTAAACCTTTGGTCTTACGTTCTTATGGTCAGCTATACGTCATCTCAGCTCAGAGAACAGAGTGACGCCTGTCTCGCTGCTGAACGCCTACAACTCTTGTGTGATTTCTGATCTTTGCTGCTTCAGACATGTATAGCATTCCCCAAGAGATACAGCACAGGGTGGATTTCTAAACCCTCCCAAAACAGAAAATGGTAGCTGTCTAGAGACCAGCAAAAAAGAGGCAGAAAGCACAAACAAACATGCTTTCTACAAGGATTAATAGATAGCAGCTGTTTCAGTCATAGCTTTCACTTTAAGAAAAGTGAGAAAGAAAAGTAGAATTATTTTTTTGTAAAAGGCAAGAGTGGCCCTAATCTGTTTGTAGAGCAACTGGAATACTAGAAATGATATGAATAATGCCACCTAAAGAACAACCATATTGTTAGAAAAACAGAAGAATGGGAGATTTCTGAACAACTGGAACAGATTCATCTCCCTTTTGAACTTTCAGCAGCTGGCTCTTAGACACATGCAACTCCAAAAGTGCCAACTGGAATGAGCAAAAGGACTTGCTGGAGACAGCATTTCTGCCTGGGGAGCTCTGGCTGTTTCGTGGAAGGGTTTGCTCTATTTCTGCAGCTGACACCAGGGCATCAGCATGGGCTCTCAGTTTAGATTTAGTACCTCCACCCGTCCCGAAACATAGCCAGAGCCAGAGCAAGTGGCACTATCTTTGATGGTGCCCAGAGAGAGAGCGTTTGGACAGGTTGCAGAGGGGGAAATACTGTAACTAGCCCCTTTGGAATCACTGGAAAGGAAGGCATGGGCGGCAGGGGCTGAACGCCGGAGGTACGAATGATTAAATGAAATCAGTGCCACGGACATAGTGCTGAATCAGCACAGACATTGGAAAAGCATGTCAAAATAACCTGCCTGAAAACCCCTTCAGCTTGAAAACTAAATACGTCTCAGTATCCAATACAAAGGAGTGCCTCCTCACCCATGTTCTTGGGACACAGGCTGCCTCTACTCCACGTATGTGTGCATGCACACGCAGGTATTATTAAAAATAAAAGGTATTAAGGTATCTTTGTTTCAAAATCTTTAAAGCAACACCCCTGTGCACATTCAGGTATGGGTTTGATTTGAAGTAGAAATGATTTAGACTAACACAACAGCCCAACAGGATAGAAGCAGGCAAATCCTCCCCCTGCCCCCATGCACTCTGTTCTCTATTGAAACTGGCGTTTGGGGATGCCAAGACCAGACCCTGCATGGTATGTTAGGCTGAGGCTTTCCCATGGTCCGTATCACCACAGCCCAAGAGCACACAAGAAGCTCACTAGAGGCTGTGTATGTAACCTGTTGCTTCACCTCTTTCATAAGATGATTTTGGCCAGGATCGTAGCAGCTAGAGACAAAAAGGACCACTGCACTCAACCTCCCCTGCTGCACCTCCTTGCAGGGCACAGACAGGCCCCTTACATCCCTAAATGCCACATCAGAGGCTGAACCAGACTGATGCCACGCTTGATTTTAATTTCTGTCCTGCCTTTGTTGGCAGGTCTGAGGGCTCTTCCAACCCGCCACCGCTCTCGTGAGCAAAGGTGCAACCCAGGAGGGTAGGCACCTTCTGCCGAAGTACGGCCTTTCCCGTGCTGCTGCCATATTTGTGCCTCCTGTGACCCTGCTCTTTCCACACAGGCATTTTTCAGGGGATAAAAACGCTTCCATTGAGGCAGAGGGATCGGAGCTAGGCACCGGGGAGCTGATGAGCTGCAGTTCTTGTCCTCACTCTGCCACTTACGCGCTTTGCTGTTCAGCTGTTTTGTCCCTTGGTCTTCCCTAGATGTCACGCCTGGGTAACGCCTAGAGTAACGGGGTCAGAATGGACCTCAAGGGGCATCTTGGCCAGCCCTCTGCCCAAATTCAGGGCTCTGCTGAGTGCCAGGAGACACTTGCATGGGAGCGCAAAGGAAAGAGGTACATGAGGGAAGAGGGGGACAGGAGCTGAGCAGTGCAGACCCCAGCGATGCTGTTTCCTGCATACCTGCTGGGAGGCAAACGAGCCACAATCACTTCAGTCCCCCAAACCAAATAGCAAGGGCCTGCGAGTACCTCTCCACTTTCCCAGGCTCTGTCTGGGAGCCCCAGGAACGCCCAGCAGGAGGATGCGGTGCCGCGGGGGGAGCCAGCTGGGCCGGGACACGTCTCAGGGGCTGTGCTTCTGCCTGGCCCAGGATCTGTGAACAAGCCCAGTTCTCCCCCATCCCAGTCCCTGAGGGTCCAACACTCATGTACGAGGCTCCGGTGCCTTCGCTTCAGCAACGCAGGGTGAGACGGTGCCAGCTAGAGTCACTAGGGAGCACAGGAAGCCAAACCAGGATGAATGATCCCAGGATAAGCTGGCATCCTGATCCCGTGGGCAAGCGCTCGGAGGACACAGCTGGAAGTGAGAATGGAGACAGAGCGGTGCATTCCCAGCCCAGTAACAGAGGGGCTTCTCAGCTAGTGGCTCAGGACATGCCAGCCAGCGAGCTCCGTCTCCTGAGAAGGGACACTCGAAGGGAGGTGTGGCTGGCACAGGGGCCGGGCTGGGGTGGGGGAAGTAAGGATTCCCCAGAGAAATAAGTAGCAACAGCCTTGATTGCGGTTCAGGTACAAAACTAAATTGGGAGGCGTTTTAGCCTGGCACTCTGCAAGGTGCTCAGAGCCTTCCGCATCCAGGGGCTGCGATGCAAGGCGCTCGTGTAGACAGGAACAGCCCCTTGGCGTGGCTCCAGCCCCCGGCCCTGCTCCATTGTAAGATGTGCATTCAGAAGGGAGCTGGAGCTGCCCAGTGCTAAGAGGGGGGCAAGGGCAGCTAGCCCAGGCAACCTCCTGGAGGAAGGGGCTCGCATGCACGCAGCTGAACACTCCTCCACCCGGAGGGGAGACATTTCTGGACCGTTTTTATTGCCCTCTCCCCAAAACATTGGAGTAATTTCAATCCTGATGAGGAAACACCGAACGTTTGACCTGCCTGCTGCCCTGGGATAGTGCGGAGCAGCCCGGGAAGCTAGGAGCCCCGGCCCAGTCCTGGATCGTCAGCACAACGGAGGGGGCACCAGGGGCTGGTGCGGGGCCTCGCCCCTTCCCCTGCCCATCGCTTCGAGAAACGCAGCACTTAATAATCCTCCAGGTCTGGACCCCAGGAACGTGCAACACGCCCCCTCCCTCTTCCCCCGCGGCAGAGCGGCGTCTCTCCGCACGGCAGGAACGCAACCACACGGCTCCGGGTACTCACCCCATGCCAGCGTGAGCAGCCGGGCCTTGGGGACGAGGCAGAGGGAGTAGGCAGCTCCGACGTGGAGCAGGGTCATCAGGATGACATTCCTCCAGACAATCTCTCGCTCCGCAGCCGGCGCTGCCGCCTTGCCGTCACTCGGGGGGCTGCTGTCCGCTCCGGCCATCCCACAGCGGTCCGCCTCGCCCGGCATGGCTGAGGCAGAGGGGCTGCCTGTACGCGGAGCACCAGCCAGCAGCCCACGCTTCCCGGCGAGGAGAGGAGGAGGAGGAGGAGGCTGGGCGGCTCAGGGCTCGCCAAGTGAGGCAATGGCTGCTGTTCCCAGGGGGCTTTCCCCACCCCTCGGCCCAGCCTCACAAAGGCAGGTGCAGGAGCGCAGCATCTGTTGCCGCCGCCGGCCTGCCCTCCATGGCGGTGCCGGCCCGCGCTCCGCACAGCAGCACGGGCAGGCGGGGCGCGCCGCGGGCACAGAAAGCCCGCATGGCCGCAGCCAATGAGCGCCCGCACAGAGCTCGCCGGGGAGCGAGCACGAGCACGGCCCTGCGCGCGGCGGGCACGGACGGGCGCTCGGCGCCGGGGCGGGCAAACGCGGCGACGGGTGTCGGGTGTCCTGCGCAGGCAGGCGAGTGTGTGCGAGGGCACTGAGCCTGCCCCCACCGGGGCTCAGGGGTTGGAGTTAAACCCCTCCGTTGCCCCCCATGCCAGGCTGCGCGCACTCCTTGCAGCTGTACCCGCTGCATCGCACTCGGGGGGGAGGATCAAGCTGAAAAGCCCAGCTTGCCTTCCCCTCTGCAGCCCAGTCTCGCCTCCCCTGGAAGAGGCGTCCCCGTCAGCAGAATTGCTGCTCGGTTCCTAGCTTGCTTCTGCAGCCGCGCGGCTGAGGGCAAGCAAAACTCAGGGGCCTAGTCAGGTTCGGTGCCTCCCATGTCAGGCAGCAACTGTGCAGGCATTTCAGAGATCACAATTTGGGACATAGACAGGCTGTAGACACCTAAGCCCTTTCTTGGATCCAGCACTTGCTGTAGTGCCTAACAAAGTAAGTGGCGAGGAGCGGACTCTGAGCCATCGTGCCTTCGCCCCACGTCACAGGTGTCTCTGCATCCTGAGAAGCATCTTCTCCTTTTCCTTTTCCTTTTCCTTGCTTGCACAGCAACTCATTTTCCTTGCTTGCACAGCAGTGATGAGCGTTCTTCAAGGCGTTCTGGGTAGCCACAGAGAACGTTACATCCTCAGATACGATTATTAAAATAGTTCTTTAGGGGGAAAACAATTTGCTTTCCAACTTTCACCTGGTACTTCTGGTGCTAGCGGGCCGTTCCTATTAAGTTTTCATTCTAACTAGTTAGTGCCCTGATTCAGCAAAGTACACGCCTAATGCTAAGCGTGCGAAGAGTCCAAAGGCTGCAAGATGAAAGGCAAGAGAATTTCTTATGAATTTGGGAGGATTTCAATTCACTTTGGATTTCACATTTAAAAGATAGAAACCTTCTCCCGGCCAAGAGAAAGAACCTAACAGCTACTCTGTAGACAAACGAATGTAAGTTACTATCTAATCAATGCTCAGTGCTTGAGAAAGTAAAACCAAGCACTTTATTATAAAGACAATGGATTTCATACAAGCTTCGTTCTGGAAGTGCTTCCAGCGAGGCACAAATACCACTAGTGCATGCAGCCGCTGACATTCCCCAACCAGTTAATAAAGTTCACCTCAGTGGAAATAACAAGAAAGCCATTGAAACAACAGCATAAAAAAATCCAATAAACTTCACATCAGCCACGCAGACCCCCATTCACCTAATTTTAAAGCTCTTTCCAATGGTACGTTCGTCCCCAGAGGCAATACTATTTCTGTTTTCAGATGTCAGTAAATCTGATTTCCCATCCACGTATTTCCAGTGATGCCTTGTATTTGTTTCTTACTGCTTCCACAACCTTATTTTACGTACCGGGTCACTTATTGCAGGCTGCTGATAAAAATGAAGAACGATTTGTTGTTCTATATCCTAAAGTGGGATTTGTGAATACGGAGTTCACGAATGTCAAACGCATGACCCAGATTCACAGAGAAACAGATGGAAGAAAGTAGTTCACTGTTACTAGTGACCCCTTTTGTGTACAGAGACAGACATGTTGCATGAAAAATGTATGGCATTCCTCAGACTTTGTGTAAAAAACAGGCATCCGCTTCAGATCAAATACTTGCCTAAATTGCATTCCTTTAATTTTGGAACGGTTCCCTCAACACAAGAGAAAAACTCTGCGTGTGCAAGAGTGCGAGTGAAAGCGAGAGAGAGATTTGGGTATTGCAGATCCTTGACAGTGTGATTGTTTTACATTGGCAGGGAATATTTCTTCCTTAACTTATAACACATCTTGCCTCCAATTAATTGAGGATTGCAGGAATAAGTAATTTCACTTGGACTGATTCTATTTCCCTGCCCCCTTCTTAAATTCTTTAAGAGGCTCAGAGGTGCCGGATGTTCAAGATCCGCCTTTAGGCTAAGATCAAGTATTATGAGGATAAGTTTAATATCTGATGCATGCTTTTGTTTAGGACTGTACCATGCCCTGGAAGGGGGAGAGCCTCAGGGAATGAATGAGTCTCTTCCATCCCTAACTGCCATCGTGTGAGGCCCCAGGTACCGTGGAGAAATCCACACCACTGCACTTTCACAGTAGTGATGACATGGCTGCTACAATGCAACCTGCACAAAGAGCACGTATGGCAGGGTAACAGAGCTGCAGGGGTAGCAGCACCATTTACTGGTACCGTACAGTGCAAATTCAGCTTTATGCGGGTGCAGTGCCTCTCTAGCAGGGATGTGTGTCCAGGTGTTACACTAAGCTAGTTATCCCACACTGCTTCACCTTTCCTTCGTGTCGACTTTATACGTGTTACATAGGGCTGCTTCTCAGCAACCAGGGTGAAAGTGAGGAGTTACATCTAATGGAAAAAGTCTTCAGCAGAAGCATTCATCTAGACCTCAGTTCAGCAAGGCATGTAACCATAAGACTTCACATAGATGTCAGCAAGGCTTCCTATATGCATGCACAGATTAAAATACAATTCTGCAATGAGACTTCCAGCATTAACTTTTTAAAAGCCTCCCAACACAAGAGCAAGTAATACATGCAAAAGAAATCTGTTTTAAAAAAATCACCAAGGATTTTGATTAATGAAAGGTTGAATTCAGTTTACACAGCCCATGTATTGTCATTCGTTTGGTCTGTATTATTCTGCCACTGATTATTATTAATGCTCCATTTTAGCCAATGCAGACTACCACATGCATCAGCTAAATGGAGGATGTTACTGCAACAACCACTGTGTTGTGATTCAATGCCTTTTTAACATTTTAAGTACCCAAATAGTGTTCATGCTCATCTAAAACTCCCTGGGCTTGGTGGTAGGGGCTGGTCTTCCAAGGAGATGAACACTGGATTTGACTCTGCCCCTAGTAAAGGCCCTTACACAGCTAGTTAAAAACATGCCAAATGCAGGACTTGGGTTGAAAGAGTGATATCATCTTACGGTAGCCCATCAAGAGCAAAAGGAGAGCCAGCTTGAAATTCCTATGGATAGCAGATATACTGATGGGATATCTCATGGTTTTTTCACAAACAACAGATAGCTTGCAGCATCAGGATTTTGGATTTTTACTTGTTGTGAACAAGCCTCAGCTTAGCATGACTTTTCCAGATCTTACTATAGTCTTTTAACGGACTTAAGGCAATTATTGGAGAGTTTGTAACCTTTGGGTGGCGGGGAGGACTTCCACCAGTCATCCCAGGGAAAGTATGACAACACCTGTGGTTAGGGCTCCAATGGGCTGGATGCTGTGATGAACCCTTTACCATTGTTCAAATGTTGCCCGTACCCCCTCTGGCTCGGTCTCTTTACCTCAGCATTCTCTAACCTGGCAACCAAGTTTTAGTCAATCAAGTTTAAATAGACCTCCCATAGTGGGACCGGGGAATGTATGGCCTGAGATGCCTTTTAAACTTTACATTTGCTTAGAGGTTGGGGAGGGAGACCTTTGTAAATTCAGATTAGGATTGGTCTGATTCATGCTGAGCTGGGTGTGTATAAATGTGGGTTGATTAGCATTTGGAGCACAGATTCCCCATCATGCAGTGCTCCCCTGTTTCTCTGATCCCAGAATTCACTGCAGTCTCTGCTTCAGACATTCTGTTCTCCATCTCCCATGTAAATGAATGGTCATCTGGTTCCACGTCAGATGCAAATGAGACCTAGGGCAGTTGTTTCACTCTTGTCACCTTTATCTGGAGGGTTTTAGGTGCGTCTCCCACTGCGTCTGACTCTGTTTTGTTTTAGGTAGAGGAGGGGGGGGGGGGCAGGAATTCTTTGTGAGTCAGACAGGCTGCGTCCTGTTCCAGGGTTCCCCAAGAACACGGAGCTGAGAGGTAACAGTTCCTCAATCACAGCTGTTTTTGGGGCACTGGACTATAGCTGCTCTATTCGTAGCAGAAGGAGAGAAGTATGTAAATATCCACCAGCACTTAATGACAACAGCTCCCTGTCAGGTAAGATGCAGAGTCGTGACTTGTTTAAAACAGGAACTCAAAGAGCTGATAACAGTACACAAAGAATCACGCCTCAAGAAACATCCCAGAAATAGCCATTTTTTTTCAACACAAGAGAAAAATGGGGTGAAGTCTGACATTACAATAAAAAGGACAATTGGAAATCTGGAAAGGAAACCTTAGTATGTAAACTGAAAAGGAGATGCTGAATTTGGTAGATTTAATGGTAAAGCTTTTAGCAACTGCAAGTAATTGGAACATACAAGGTTTCAGTACTCATGGAGTGAATTCAGTCTCACCTCCGTCCTTGGCAAAGTCTTTGAAAAAATTATCAAGGCTCACACTTGCAAGAGCCCGGTAGGAAAAATTATGCTGAAGGCAAACCAGCACGGGTTTGCAGCAGGTAGATCATGCCTGACTAATCTAGTCTCTTTTTATGACCAGGTTACAAAACACCTGGATGCAGGAGTAGGGGATGATGTCATTTACTTAGACTTCAGGAAGGCCTTCAATACGGTATCCCACCCCATACTGGTGAACAAGTTAAGAGGCTGTGACTTGGATGACTGCACAGTCCGGTGGGTGGTGAATTGGCTAGAGGGTCATCTAAATCCAGCACTCTTTCCTGCCTATGCAGGGGGTCAGACTTGATGATCTATTGAATTCCCTTCCGACCCTAACATCTATGACTCTATAATCTATGAAAGCTCCATTTGATTCCCCACAGACAGCGATAGAGGAGATACATTAATGGCAAAAAATAAATCATGCTTCCTGGACTCTAGAGGCATAGAGAAGTCTGAAAGAATATACAGTATAGGGATGTAAAAACAGACCTGGAAGGGACCTCTCCTGGACTGTTGAGTTCCTTGAAGTTTTGGATCTGGAGAGGTAGGTAGGTCACTTTCATCAGTGACACTATGAAATTGGACTTGTGGCCTCAGAAGTAGGCTGATAGGAACTCTTCTATCTCTTGCCAGGATCCTTTTAGGTTGCTAATTATAATACTAAATAAATACACAAGCACATTGAGCCCTATTTAAATGAGTTTCAAAGGGACAAAGACCCATCGTGTGAGAGCGGGGAAACTCATCCCAGCCAGGATCAGCACGTGAAGGTTCATATAAAAAGAAAAGCCTCTGAGTGTGTCTACATGAGACATTTCCTGTGGAGTAGACTAATTAGCTCCACAGTAAATGTTGCACGTCTACAAGTGCACACATATTAGGCTGGAGTAAACTAATTAACTCCGCAGCAGAATAGTCCTGTAAACAAGTACTATCCTGCTTTGTTTTTTAGTCCACAGCAGCGCATATGTAAATGCTGCCCCAGCTACTTGGGACATGAGGGTGCTTCTGTGCAGGGGGCTACCTGCCAGCTGCCCCACACTAGAGTACTTCCATGCTCCAGCCAGCCCCTCTTCAGCAGGTTGAGCTGAAGGGAGTAGCCCTGGGCTGGTAGGCTGACCCTCCAGGCCCTCTGCCAGCTGGGGTTGCCCCCATCTGTCTCAATGAGCTGCAGTCCCGGGTGTAGATTCAAATGGTGCACCTGGGAGCAATATATTCAGGAACAATAAGCTCCGAAGTTTATTGCTTCACCTTAATCGCACGTGTAGAAGCCCCCTTTGTAATCTTGATCTGACTTCAAGAATAGAAGATGGGAGCTATTTTCAAAACCAAATCAGGATCATGTCATTTGCTGTTAGAGTGACTCACCTCATGGTTGTGGTCTTCGTGTGTGCTACGATTTCAGTCCAGTTCTTCCACATGTCTGTGGAGGAGTGGGGGTTGGTGACATAGGAGATATCTAGGAGAAACCAAACTTGATATGCTGCAGTCAGCATTGTTTTCTTACTTCCTAGCTCTTAAATGTTTGAATCAACCTTTTTGGCCCGGAACCAGCAAAACAGTTAAATGCCTGTCTAACATGCAGATAAAAGACCTTCAGTTGACAAATCCTTGAAGTGTTTTCCTTTTTCATGTCCTTGTGTGACAAGGTGTTTAGCAAAATTCACAGATTCACTGGAATCTGACAGTACCCTACTGCTATGAGTACTGCTGGCCTACCCTTTTAGTAGGAGGCAGGTAGATTGGTGAATTTGCATCTTGTGGGCTAACCAAAGTAGTCTTTAAACATGGAATTTCCTCTAATATTGAGTTGTTCCATTGACTTCAATAGAAGTCACATAAGCATGTGGGACTTATTGCTATTCAGCAAGCATAGGGATAAAATCCCACTGATATCTGGTGTTTAAGTGCCTTGCTGAATAGGAATGGATTTAAGCATAAGCTTACAATTAAGCATCTGCATCAGGGCTTGCACAAGAACACATCTCTTTACAACCTGGTAAGGCAACTATACTGATACATGAATTGTGTGTGTGGAGTCTGGCCACCATTAGATATGTCACTCTATACAAATTCTTCAACAAGAGGAGCAATATAGCACCTCTGCTATATGAGCACTTGAACACTTGCAACTTGCAAGGGAAAAAAGAAGATAACTACCTGGGTCAGGAGCCAGGGAGTAAATACCATGGCTGTCAGGATCCCCATGAGCTCATGAGCAATATAAACAAAAACAGAGAGTAAAGGGTCCAAAAGGCACTAGGGCTTGGGGAGGAAGGGTTGGGGGTCTCTACCTACTGGCATCAGTAGGATCCTTGCTTTAAGCAAGCCCTCAGTGTGTGATATGATATGCTCCATCAAAAAGAAACGGCAAATGTGTTTCTGTCTTGAGCAAAGCAACATGTTGTGACCCAATTAAGAGAGCATCTTTGATTACCTATTGCCACCTCCATTGTATGGTACAAGGCCCCTTCCAGGGGAGTTCATAGTGCCAAGATGGACTTTGCAATAGGATGTGCCATCATTAACACATGCTAGATAGCATCATTCTCGACCAGTCCTAACAACGTTGCTGTCATTGGTGGTGCACGGGGGGTGCACCCCCTTGTGAAAAGGTGCTGCTGACATTGCTGGTGGCACCTGCAAAGAGTCACCACTTGCCACCCTCCCCACCCTTGCCGCCAAGGGCAGTCTGTGATCACCGCTGGCCACTGCCAGTGCTGCCAGCGATGTCTGCGTGTGGTTGCCGACCACTGGTTGGTGCTTGCCGCCCCCACCACGGCTGACAGTGCCACTGCCTGAGGGAGCTCGCCGTGCCTACCCAGCCTCCAGGGGCACATGGCATTCATGGTTGCTGTGGAAATTACAAAGTCCCTTCCTCATGTTGCACTGGGGATGGTGACAAGAATACCTCACTTCCTCCCCCTCCCCGCCCCAAACCAGACAGAAAAAACTTAGATGAGATGACAGAAACGTGGTGGGATTCATCCCACGACTGGGCAGTGAGCATTAGGGGCTATGGGCTCTACAGGCGGGATAGAGAAGGAAGGAAGGGAGGGAGGGAGGAGGTGCGTCGTTCTATGTCAAAGAGCAATTCACATCCTCTGCCAGCAAAATGGGGTCGGAGGAGGGGCAAGCTGAAGTGCTTTAGGTCAAGATACAAGGGGGTCATGGGGAGAGGGATGTAACAGTGGGGGTCTACTACAGACCCCCAACCAAGGGGAGGAGCTGGACTGGGAATTGTCAGACCAGCTTGCAGAGGCACATAAGGCAAGGGACGTAGTTGTCATGGGTGATCTAAGTTACCCCGACATCTGCTGGGAGGAGCAGTCAGCCAGGTCGGGTCGATCCAGGAGGTTCCTGGCCAAGATACAGGACCTCCACTTAACCCAGGAGGTGCACAGTCCCACCAGAGGAAATGCTCTGTTGGACCTGGTCCTGGCCACAGGCGATGATCTGGTAAGGGGGCTTCAGGTCCTTGACCACCTGGATGACAGTGATCATCACTTGCAGGAATTCATCATCCAGCGCAGGCTGTCAAGGAACTGCAGCAAGGCGGTAGCCCTGGACTTCAAGAGGGCCAACTTCAACGAGTTGTGGGAGAGATGCTGGGGCTCTCGAGGGCAGGGGAACTCAGTGCCCAAATGAGTGGTCATAGTATCATAGTATCTAGGGTCAGAAGGGGCCTAAAGCAGGCCATCTAGTCTGACCCCCGCCAATGGCAGGAACGAGTGCCAGGGTCACAGGACCC
>JAGPOW010001338.1:75466193-75499166 GCA_030014935.1 Caiman crocodilus | reverse complement strand
ACCCCACTTCAAGAGGGATGTGGACAACATTGAGAGGGTCCAGAGGAGGCCACCCACATGATCCAGGGACAGCAGGGCAGACCCTACAATGAGAGGTTACAGGACCTGAATCTGTTCAGCCTTCACAAGAGAAGGCTGAGGGGAGACCTGGTGACCATCTATAAACTCACTAGGGGGGACCAGAAGGGTTTGGGGGAGACCTTGTTTCCCCTAGCACCCCCTGGGATAACAAGAAATAACGGCCACAAGTTGTTGGAGGGTATGTTTAGATTAGACATCCGAAAAAACTACTTCACAGTCAGGGCGGCTAGGATTTGGGAGCGACTTCCAAGGGAAGCGGTGCTGGCTCCTACCCTGGGGGTCTTTAAGAAGCGGCTCGATGCCTACCTGGCTGGGGTCACTTGAACCCAGTTTTCTTCTTGCCCAGGCAGGGGGTTGGACCTGAAGATCTACACGGTCCCATCCGACCCGACTTCTATGATTCTACAAAACACTTTGTTTCTAATACCCTGTGGCAGGCTTACCAATAGCTGCCTGCTGTGTTCAGGCTTGGGGAAATCTTCAATGTGATTGGTGGAGCCCTTCCACCAATCAGGCGATTGCTGGAAGAAGTTTGCCCTGCCCCTACCCAGGGCAAGGCAGAGAATCTGGACCTCGTTGAAGCCTGCACCCTGCTTCATTCTGATTGGTCTGTTTACAATCCAGGGGTGGAGCCCTCGGAGGGTATAAAAAAGCAGCATACCCAGCACATGGGTGGCTGCGTCGAGGGATGGAGAAGAGGACAGGCCAAAAAGAACTGGTCAGCAGGGCAGAACCAGTGTCCGGAAGAACTGGAAGACCCTTCTTCACTGGATGGGAGCGGCAAGTGGCTGCATCCCCAGCCCGCCATGGAGGAGCATAGCAAATGGTGCACAGGGCCAGACCTTGGGAGCTGCACAACACAGCTCGGGTCTGCAACCCCTGGTGTGTGGCCAGGAATGTGGTTCACAGGTCAGTGCATGGAGCAGGACCCTGGGAGCCGCTCGAGGTGGCTCGAGTCTGCAACCCCTGGCTCGGCCAGGCAGTTGGTGTTGACAGTGTGGCAAGGAGTGGTCCACGAGGGATCGGGATCTTGGGAGCTGCTCACAGTAGCTTGGGTCTGGGTCCCCTGGTACAGAGCCAGCAATCCGGTGCAGACAATGCTGCACGGAGGGTCCAGGAGTGGACTGAGCCCCAGTGTTGCCCGAGGTGACCTGGGTCGCCAACCCGTAGTGCAGGGGTGGGCAATTATTTTGGGCAAACGGACGCTTATTGAGTTTTGGCAAGCCATTGAGGGCTACATGACAGGCAGCCCAGGGCAGGTAAATATTAATGTTCTAAAATTTTTAGGGGACCTGTGAGCCAGACAGAATGGCCTGGCAGGCTGCATCCGGCCCGCGGGCCACATTTTGCCCACCCCTGCTTTAGCGAAGGCAAAGCCCCGGGAGCACGTGGTGGTGCTCAGGGTTCCAAGTCGGCAAGCAGCTCAGGAGGCTCCTGCAAGCAAGGAGCAACACACCCGAGGGGCCAAGGACCATTCACTCTGGACCCTGAAGTCATGAGTTGCGGGGGAAAAGGATTACCCCAGGGGAAGGGAAATTCCTCCTGGGTAGTAAAGGGCTCCAGGAGGGGAGGTCCTAGGGGGAAAGGGCCCCTCTGAGTTCATAGGCTTCACTGGAGTCTGTGGAAGGCCCAGGGGCCCTGGGGTTTTTCTCTTCCACTAATCGCTAGAGCGCAGCCAAGGCCTTAGGGACAGCCTAGACTTCAGGGACTTTTGAAGAGTCAAGTTTATTTTTTATGTTTACGTGCCTTATATTTCCTGAGAATGCTTCGTATTTTGTAACACCGTGTCTTATATTTCGTGTATTTTTATAATTGTGTGTTGGTAGTTTCATAGAGGATAGAGTATATAACTCTTAGCCAGGGGTCTGCTGGGACCCCCCTTCCTTGATGCTTACCTGTTTTTCTGTTTCAGTGATCAATGTTTTTTGAGGTTGCGGAATCTTTCAGCTTTCACTTGTGGGACATAATGCTATATGACAATTGTATATCTGTGTATATATTCTTCAGTATTAATTTTAGATTTTGTATATATTAATAAATACTTATATAAAAGTTAAACATTACTTGTCCTGGCCTGGCTCTATATGGAATAGAGAGAACTGGTTTGCATTTGCAGACCCCTCTCACAGCATTCCCACCTAGCCACCCATCCCTTCTGTTTGGAGAGGGGATGCATACTGGGTGAACCTGAGATACACTTCAAATATGTTCAGAGCAATAAAGCAATGTTATCAATTGTGCTGGGGCAAAATGCATTAACTTAGCATACTAATTACTAACTAGACCTCCAGGGGCAACTGAATCAGCAGAGAGTACATAATTAAAATATATGCATGCCAGGCTTAGGTTTAAATGCTCTTCTAGACTTCCCTTTTTGGAAAAGAGGAGAAAGACACATGGCTGCTAATGAGAAGGCAGCAGGGAAGTATATCATGGAATCTCAGCACTGAGTTGCAACAAAAAGTTTTGGAGTTTACTAGACTATTTTGATTTTCTTCTTTAAAATGATGAAGCATTTGTATCTTCCAAGCAATGTTAAACAACTGTTCGAAGGCCTCATGCGATAAAAGAGCTAACAAAACTACACGGGAAGGCAGGAGCTAGCAAAGCACGTAGGCATGGGACGCATTCTACGCTGATGAACAATTCCAATAGCTTCTAATTTGTCCACAAGGCTGTACGTGCTGCAAAGCGAAGCACATGCGAGAGTAGGGGCTATGTAGAGAGTGACGTGGACGTGGACTAGGGCAGAGGAATGGGGTGTGATTGTAACAGGCAAGATGTAGACGGGAGCTTAGGTGCCATTATTGTGATGGGACTCTGAGGCTGTAACAGTTTGTGTGCTAATGCCCGTCAAGTGAACTGGATCAGTCATGAGACAGGGATGTGAAAGAGGAGTGTGAGTGTGCATGTGTTTCTTAAAAGAGGTACCCATCAGCATCTTGTCCCTTTGGTTAAGATCAAGCACTTTTGCCACCAAGGGGCGGGTGACGGAGCTGGCTCTGGCCCTCCTAGTGCAGGCCGCACATTGCAGTACTTTCAGGCTTATGGCCCAGTCCCCTCTGGAGGGAACACCTGCCATTTGTTGTTTTAAGGCCCCCCAGAATGGTTCCCATCAGCATTTTTGGCACCAGAGGGAGGGTGTTGGAGCTTGCTGTGGCATTTCTGAGTGGGAGCCTGAGGCAGCAGCAGCTCTTTCCCTTCCAGGAGGAGCAATGGCTCCATTTCTTTTCAAGGGCCACAACAAGAAAAAGAGTTTGTCAGCATATTCCCCCAATACAGGCCATGTGCTTTATAGTCATTCTCGGTGTTGGCTGCATTTAATCAAAATTCTGGTTGGTTTCCATTACTGAGCACATACTGCTTTTAGTGGTGTTTCAAAGAGTGGTAATGTTTTTAATGCAATTTCTTTGTATACAAATCTAAGACCCTCATCTTGTATTCAAGTAATACAGTATCAATGCAAAGAATAGTTTCATTTATATAGATATTACAACATACACCAAAAACTGACCTCACTTTGGCTCCAGGTAAAAAGCTCAGCCCTGCACTGGTCAGTCTGGAGGAGTTTCAAATGGACTTCAGTGGAAACACAGACTCAGACTGCGGTGAGGAAAGGAGATGGGATACACCGGTCTTGCCATTTACATTTCAGTGCTGTCCGCCCTTGCCTTCCCCGTCTGGGCAGGGAATGCTTGCTGTGGTTCCCAATTGTTAACCTACATTAGGTCTCCTTCACACAGTCCTCTCAGACCGAAACACAGTGGCTACACACAGGGATGGGAGGATAATGGAGGGGAAAACTCTTTCCCCCTCAGTCCTAGCAGAGTCTTATTCAGACTAATCCCATCGAGTCTTGGCGACTGCTTGGGTCAGAGAACAGCAGGGAAGGTGATGCTCTGCTAGACCAAGTGCGCTATAGGGACTGGCCGTACAGGAGAAAAAACTGGAGAAAGATGTCAAGGACGTGGCTTGATATGATAAGAGTCTGAGCTTCAAGGAGGCAAGAAACTTCTCACCCGTCATTCCCAAGGAGAATACCTGTTCCAGTGCTTTACAATCCTCCTAGTGAAGGTTTTCCTAATATCTAACCTAAACCTCCCTTGCTTCAACTTGAAACCATTGCTCCTTGTTCTGTTGTCTGGCACCACCGAGTAGCTCTATTCTCTTTGTAACCACCCTTCAGGTAGCTGAAAACTGCTATTAAATCCCCTCCCCTCTCCACCCGGTCTTCTCTTCTCCAGACTAAACCAGCCCGGTTCCCTGAGCCTCTCCTCGTACGTCACATGCCTCAGCTCCCTAAGCATGTCTGGTGCCTGTCCCTGGGGCACTCCACTTGACAGTGGCTCCCAACTAAATAGAGCCATCGATTACTACCCTTTGAGCCTGATGATCCAGCCACACCTTAGTCCATTCATCCAACCCATCTTTCCTTTACTTGCTTTCTTAGCATGGCTGAAACAGGGTGCCTGGCCAGCACTGTGATGTCAAAATACCTATTTGTCACTAAGAAACAGTGACAGTAAATTGCACCAGCCTACATAATCCGAGGCTGATGGGAGCTTCCTTGGTCCCAGAGTAAATTTACCTCACTTGACCTTAAACGTGTCTAGATGTTGTTCCCGTTTCATCTATGAGAACGCTGTACCATAACCTCACTCTTCTGATGCTTAGAAACTTTTCAATTTCCCCATTAATTTTACCCATGGCCAGCTTATGCCCATTTGTTCTTGGGCCAACAACATCCTTTCACTTAAAAACTTCTCCTTTCCCTGGTGTTCATCCTCCCAAGGTACGTATGTGCAGCAGTTATACCGCTTCTCAGCGTTCAGGTTACCAGACTACTCTTCTAGTCTCCTCGCAGAGAACAGGCTCTCCATTTCCTAGATCGTCCTAGCAGCCCTTCTCTGACCTTTGCTCTCCGAACTCCCCTTTCTTGAGCGTGGATGACCAGAACGATACGCAGTACTCCAAGCGAGGACTCGCAGGATCTTGTACAAGGTCATTAATACTTCCTTATATTTACTTGTTATACCTTCCCTGATGTATCCTAGGATTGTGTTTGACTTTTTTTTACATAGCCACCAGTATGATGTGACTATCTGTTATCCTGTGACTGCCTACTACAACTAGGTCCTTCTCCTCAGTCATTTCCAACTGATGAGCTTCAAACTTGTGAAGAAATTCTTGTCCATTACACATGACCTTGCAGTAGAAAATCGCATTCATTTTTACGGGTTTTTGGTCATAGCCATGTTGGTTTAAGGACTTGGGCAAGCACGGTTCCTTGAGTAGCTGTGACATCTTTTATTAGACCAACTGAGTAGTTGGAAACATGTTCTTAGCAAGCTTTTAGGTGCAATCACCCTTCTTCAGGCATAGGGAGACTCCCTATGCCTATCCATTTTTATCACTCTGGCCCTCAAAGTTGTCCAGCCCTCCTCTACATTGTGTGTGCCTCCCAACATTGAATTGAATCAACACATTCCCACTGTCATTAATGAAAATAGTAAACATGATAGGTCCAAACACCAACCCTTAAACAACTCCACTCATCTCTGCTACAGCCTGACAGTGCCTCTTTCAACACTACCCACGCTACTATCTTCCCTGCAGCTACTTTATAATTCTACTGACAATCTGTATATTTCCCATCTTGTCCAGCTTAATTTCCAATGTGTGGCCTATTATCAAATGGTTTACTAAAATCCAGAGATGAGGTACACTTCATTGCCTAGAAAATAATTTATATTATCATAGAAAAAGTCCAGGTTAGTCTGACAGGATGTCTTTTGTAAACCCATTCTCCATTGATCTCCATGTCTTTGATTAGACTTCCATTCACAATTTGTTCTAAAGCCTTGTATACCAGTGAGGGCAGATTAATGGCTCTCAAGATACCTGAACCAGTTTTTGCTCCCTTTCTTAAATGCACGTGCTCTTCTCCAGTCACATGGTACCACCCCCAAGATGGCAAAGTTGTTACAAAGGTTTGATACCAGAACTATGGATTTCATGTGCCAACTCTTTCAGGATTATCCAAGTTCCTCAAATTTGAGTGCATTAAGCTCTTTGGGACAGATCTTATTCCACCAATTAGGCATCTAATTGTGATCTTATTCTACTGGTTTTGAATCCTGGAAAAGAAAAAAATCAATTAATGCATCTACTTCTGTAACATGCTGGCATCTTAGCCTTAACACTAAGTGTCAGAGAGCAGGAGGAGGACTGGACCCAACCACCTTCTCCATTGTTTTTCAGAGATTTGAGCATGGTGGGAGAAGATCAAACATTTTCAGTTATAAGACACATTCATGTTTTCCCCACCCCATGGAGGTTTAAAATTAGGCACATCTTTATATACTGAAGCTACAAAACAAAAAATAATTGAAATCACTGTAACATAATTTGACCAAATTGCAAATCACATGCGTTAAAAACCTCTCTCTACAACGTTAATTCTTTTTCAGGGGTGTCTTACACACCAGCAAATACAATGAGCACCAAGGGGTAGAATAGGATCTGCTTTGAGTTTTGCTTCTGCCTCAGCTGCAATTTCCAGTTCTACAACCTAATGAGAATGAGCTCTCCTCTCTTTTTGCTCACCCTTTCTACTGAAAACCAAGACAAAATGTTGACTTAGCTTTAAAGCCACATGAGGACCATCTTTCATCTCTTCCTTATGCTCGCTGCATGGCAGCCCCTTTTTCTTTTGCCTTGTTCTCTATTTATTCGGCTGATAACCAGTTTGCCATTTAGATTCCTTTGAAAGCTCCTATGTGGTACCATACTGACTGCTGTACAGAAGTTCAGATAGTACTACCACATTTCCCTTGCACATAAAATCAGTTCTCACAGAAAGCTTATGATGTTAGTCTGGCATGGTCTGCTTTTGGCAACCTCATATCCCAATTTATCCCATTTTCCACTTTATTCCCTCCTTCAAAATTTCTTCTAAAACTCAAACTAAGAAGTGTCTATTTGCCTGCATCACTTATCCAGTTCCCCCCACACTAGTGTATTTAGCTGCCTGAATTTCATTCCCATCTCATATGTGACAACAGCTGTTTCTACACACTTACTCCCAATATCTGTCCTGTCTTTCCCTCTCTGCTCTCCATTATCAAAACATTATTTTCATTATGTGACCAGTTTGAAGAAGGTGTTCTCATGGGAAGAAACAGCAAAGCTGTTGAACTCTGATATTTCTCTTCTGTCAATTTACAGAGTTGCTGGGAATTACTAGAAAATATGGTCCAAGACTCAGTTGGCAGGTTGATGACAAGCTCATATTTCCAACTGGACAAGAAAAATGGTTCCTTTTCCTCATCACTGGGTTTTCTGGCAGTGTTGCTGTACTTCACCTTTATGCCACCATGCACCCAATTCAATAGCCCATTTCAGTAAAAGATTTAATAGCACATGTGTGAACTGATAAATTGGGATACTTGCAAAGGTTCCTGAAAAACCAAGAGCTAAAGGCAAGCTGCATACATCATTGCTTAGAAATGTATCAACTAGGTGAAAAGAAAATGCTCTTATCATTATTGTTGTTATCATTATTATTATTATTGTTATTTAGCAACTATTCAAGCAAACTAATTCCCCAGCAAATTGATGGCTGATGTTCTCCTGGCAGTTTCAAAATTTATGAGGTTATGAAGTTCATGAGCTATAAAACAAAATGGCTGTTCCGTTCCCGGATCAAAGCCAAGAGTTCAGGATTCAGTTTCCACAGTTACTGGCGCCTCAGCGTTGATTCAGGGAGGGAGCATCTATTTTGTTTTACATTTTGGAAGAATCTGTAACTTACAGGTTAAGTCACTGGAATCTCCCATGGTAATTATGGTTCTCGATGCATTAGGAATGCCTCAGATGAATGGTTTGCACAACAGACATTTAGTTCTTAACCTTTAAAAAAAAAGTCTTTTATAACCATGCTGAGGGTTTCTTTGCTCCTTCCTAAATTAACATTTCTCCAGAAGGCAGAGTTGCATGTTGCTTCTCTTTTACAGTTACTCTGTTGGGCTAGATCAATTTGCTCTACAAAAATGTAGAAAATGTGCTTAAAAAAAAAAAAACACCTAGAAAAAGCACAGCAGAGACAATGGACTATTATCAACCATAAGCAGCATGAGTTGTTTCACTCCTGAATAGGAATTCCTTCCCAAACAGGCTGGTCACCTTGAAGGGATGCACAGAACCTATCAAAACTAAAAGGTGAGGAGTTTTTTGGACATCACCCCCCCTGGATTTTCAAAAAAGCAGAGGAAATTGACATTTGGCTCCTTTACATCTGATTTTTACAAAACACCAGGCCACCACAATCTGACACGGAGTAAGTCTCCTTTATTTAACTGCCTGAACACATCCTTAGAAACTTACTATTTTTGCCTGCCTTCAAAAACCTTGGTATCAGATAATGCACAAGTTTTCCACTGTACCGCCTTCATCGTTTTGAGCTTCCATACATCTAAACTGCTGTTACAGGTATTATTCCTTTATAAAGGACTGTGGAGGAGAAGGCTTCTCACTGCAAAAATTAATGGCCACTTGCATCAGGGACTCTAGTAATTGTTGCCCTTGCTAGGCTTACTTGTCATTCCTCACATATTTTTCAATTTTTAAAAGTCTAGTAAAATTTAAAAAACCCTGAAAAGTGTAATACAGTAAATATTTAAAACACATGAATCATGCATCACTGACTCACCCCTAGCCAGCTCCATGGCAGTTATGAGGTCACAGGACAAAGCACACTGGGGCATGTCGGCAGATGGAGAAACGGCCATCTGTAAATTCAGGGGTCTAAAGGAAAAATAAGTTACCTTTGTTTCTGTGCTAAATGTCCAACTCTCTAGACCGTGACTCAGGCCACTTTATAAGCTAAGAGGTAAAAAATGGGTGGTGATGTTTCTCAATGTTCTTCTAAGCCTTTCAGGGAAATGTAAATGTCTCAACGTAAATTCCGATTAGAACTTTATTTCTTCTTTTGCACAAGATGCTCTGCAATATCCTGAACACTGAGAAAACATGTCCTTCACTTCCCAGGGGAATGGAAAATGCCCCTGTTTAGCTCCATGTACAACTCCCAAAGCTTCATTTCAGAACAAATGATTTAATAAATTAACATTTACTGAAAATACCACATTAGTTTTTATTTTTCTTATTTGATCCAGTGCAAAATTATGCTGTTCAACATCTAATTTTATTGGGCTGAACTGAAGACCATTCTAAAAAAAATGAAAGACCAAACACACTTAAAACAGGATCAGACACTTTAATCTGGTGGATATGAAGGAGTGACAGGGAGGGAGGTAAGGGACAGAACTTGTTTTAAGGTCTGATACACAATCTATCATCTTCTTTGATAGGAGTAAGGTCACTGAAGGGTACTCCTGTATCTTAAAAGCCACTGTTTAGCAGTATAGCATGCATTTAAAATTGACAATATGGGGCATAATCCATTAAATATACTAACTGTAGACAGGAATCATTAGGGATGATAAAAGATTAAAATAAAAACAAAGCACTGGGGCTCAAAGGCCATTCTAAAAGGTGAAAATATTCTGCAGGAATGGTTTAATGCCATGGATCAGATTTCTGCCGCAACATGCTATAGGGACTGATACCTGGTCCATGCCTTGCACATATTATTGTAGAAATGCACTTCTTTGGAAAAAGTGACATCGTAAGCTCTGCAGAGGTCAGGAAGTCACATCACACACCCAGCTTATTGGCCTGGGTAAGCACAACTTTCAGCACTGGCATGAAGGCAGATGTTTCGCTGAAGTTGCTGGTGCTGACAATATGAGTGTGGATGTTTAGTCCCTCTGTGTAGTTTCTCGTTTCAATGCTCTTTGCAATGCTGTGCAAGCCATTGATGATTGTGGGGGAAAGCTGCAATGAAGCCAACAAGACAAAAATGTTTAGCAGAAAGAAGAGCACCAAAGGCAGAAGACTGAATTAGCCAAAGTTGGACCTCAAACTGATGACTGTGTGGAAACCTAGGTCATCTATCTGAAATGGCAAGCTAAAGAATCATAGGCTTGGACCATAATTTGGTGAAGATAATACAAGTCTTTTTTAATCGATTTCAATAGACTCCAGAGCTGTCATTAAGGGGGGGTGGGAGGGTGGAATACTCAATCACCAGAATAGTCTGACCACCACCCCCGAAACTACTATGACTTAGGGGGAAAATGGTCTGGAAAACTTCGCTGAGGAGGGCTGGAAGATGAATGAAAGCTTATCTTCTCTACCATTGCACAAAAGTCCACGTGAGATTTCAATGCCACTTCGATATCATATCTCCATGAGCTTAGAGTACCAATGTTAAATACTATGCCAAATAAATCATATTAGTGGAATTAAGTTACCCACAGTTTCTCATTTATTTTCAGGTATGGCAGCTCTCCTGGCATTATTCCACGTATAAATGGAAACAAAAATTTGCTGTTAAAAAAAAATGTTGTGGTTCAGGTACCAGACTGGTATTCAGGAGATACATGCTCAAAAATTGCTTAGGCCTGGATCCTTAAGAGTATCTAGGTCCCACTGGTTTCAATATTGGTTAAGTACCTAAAAACCTTTGAGGATCTGGGTTATTGCATTTATGTGCCATTTTTGTAAAATAGGGATGTTATTTCCTTTAACCATCTTGTCTGTTTAGTCTATCAGCTCTTTGGGACACTTACTATGGGTTTAGAGCACTATAGGGTCACTAGCTACCAGCACAATACACATCCTACTTATAAAATGCAAGTAATACCCTTCCCCTTCCTGCCCCGCAAAAAACTTACTGTCTGTTCCCTAAGTCTGTCATATAGAAACTCCAGACGTTTGTTTGCATCATCTAGCTTCCTCTTCGTTTGCTGGAACAGAAAAGAAAAGTAGAACACTATAAGAATAATAGATAAGCAGGGCAGGAGGGATTTTAGGAGGTCAATCTTGTCCAACTCCTTGCTCAAACTCTAGGTAAACATGTTTCAGTGCTTACCAACCCTCTGAGTTTGGAGGAGGCAAGTCACACTAGTCTGAAGCCAGGCAGAAGGTAGGGCAGTGCGGCACCTGGTTCAGAGAGGCATAAGCTCTCACAGGCAACAACCTACTTTGTCACTTAGCAAAAAAAAAAGTTAGAAAACTCTTCCTGACATTCAACATAAGTTTTCTGTTTTTCAGTTACAGACCATTACTTCTAGTCCTGTCCTCTGGATACAGAAAACAGTCAATCACCATTCTCCCTTTAACAACTATTTTGTGAAGACTGTTATAAAATCCCCCCTTAGTCTTCTCTTTTCCCCACTAAACAATCCCACTTTCTCAAGCCTTTCTTCACATGGTACGTCATCTAGACTTCTTACCAGCTTTACTGCTCTTCTTTGGACTTCTTCTAATTTACCCATGTCTTTCTTGGACTGTGGAGCTCACAACTAGACTCAGTACTCCAGGTGAGACCTCACCAGTGCTAAATAGTAGAAGCATTTCCTGTGACTTGCAAATACATCCTAGTACACTATTAGCTTTTTTGCATCAAAATTACACTGTTAACTCCTAATTTAGCTTGCGATCCCTGAAAACTCTCAAGTCCTTTTTTGCAGCATTGCTGCATTTGATTGTTCCTTCTTAAGTGCAGTACTTTGCACTTGTCCTTACTGAATTTCATTCTATTCATTTCAAACCATTTTTATTATTTATCAAGGTCACTCTGAATCCTAATCTTCTCCTTTAAAGTGTCTGCTGCTCCACCCAACCTGGTGTTGTCCACAGATTTGTTAAGGATATGCTCAATTCTGTTCTCCAAGTAATTAATGAAGATACTGAACAATATTTGATTGAGGAAAACAGTCCTGATTTTAATTTGATGAAAGGTTTTAGCTACAAAAGGAACTACATAAATGGATAGCAGAAACAGATTCCTTGCATAGCATTGTTTTCATTATACGGCACCTTCAAACTGTTTGATGAGTACCTCTCACCACAGATGTGGCCGACAGCAGCCATTATAAAATTTGGTTTTGCAGTTAATGGGAAATACTTTTTTTCAGATATGTAAAAATAATAAGATTAAAATGACCAGACATGCTGAAGAGGGCTCAAGAACAGGCAGTAATAAGAGACAAAAATTGAAGTAATGTAGTTTGCTAATTCAGAACCTATTCTAATTGCAAGGCTATTGAGAGTAGAAACAGGTATTTTTGCAAACAAATTCTGATTGCAATTCTGAAAATTAACCCTTCCCTATCACAAGAAAAACAAAACCCCAACCCCCACTTAAAACACCTTTTGTACTTGGTGTGCGTTTGCAATGAGACGACAATTTACAAACACATTTGTGGTCATTTTACCACAGCAGCAGCGAAATATTTCTTAAATGGTATGCTTTCTTTCACCTCAGGCAAATTTGTGTTTCTACTCTAGGGATGGGATGGGATTTCATCATTTGCCACTAAGATCATCACACCACTGAGGGGAGAGGGATGGTGAATTTCATCCCAGATTAGGTTTGCCAACTGCTGTGAAAATATGAGCTTCTACACAAGAATAATCAAAGTAAAAACTGGAGTGTCATAAGGTTTTAAATAGGACATTGCATGTGATATAATAGTATATTGCCACGATTGAAACATGAATTAAAACGAGTTAGAAGAGAGCATTGTTGGGGAAAGATCTTGGCATTTCTTCTCTTGCCCACTGCAAGACCCTTCTGGAACCAACATTCTTTATTTTCCAATGAATAAGACACGTATGTATATAAGATGCACTCTTCCCAAAAAGGTTAAGATTCTGGGTGAAAGTTTTAATATAAAATGTATTGAATTTTAGCCAACTTTTATTATACAGATTTCATGTATTCATTGTTACACAGCTTTGGTGTATAGACCTCTTTTTTCAGGGGAAAAAATTCTGTATCTCATACATCAGAAAAAATGGTGTATGCATATATGCACATACTACATTTCACTGAGTCAGAATGCATTCCTGAATTAAATACTAGCAGGGAGAGAATTAAAAAGTCTAACAGTATGTTCCAGCAGAGATTTGAAGAGTAATGGATGGTTGATGAATGGCAGAGATTAAATGTGACTGCTTCAGATGGCAAAAGTGTCAGAGCGCATCATTCCCACAAGCACCTTTCAGCATCAGCTTGGTGGGACATTGTACAGTAGCTCATGATTTAAAGGAGACAGAAAATGGGATCTCAAAATGAGTGGACGAAGGAAATGCCTCTTAGGACTTGGTCTCTCGGACAAGAATTTGTGATGCTAGTTTCAAAGCACTTAACAGGATGTGGTAATATTCTCATTTTCCAGTTTGGGGGGAATTGAAGACCAAAGGGATGGGGCGAATGTGTATGTTCAGTAAACAGCATCAAGCTATCATCCAAGCCACTGGGACAACTGGACGTAGTTCTCCTGACTCCCAAGCCCTTGTTATAACCAACAGGGTCCTGGTAGAGTCTGCTAATATCTGCCCACAAATATATGGATGGAAACAAAAATGCTTTTCCTGCTACTTCATAAAGGGATATTTATCGCTCCCAAGAAAGTCTACGAGATTTATAAACAAATGACTATGTTGATACACTAGAAAAAGTGTCTCTGATATAGGAAAGGGGAAAAAGAAAGAAGGGTGTTAGTGATAGAATATGAACTCATGATAACGAGAAGAAGAGGACAAAAGAGTTTATTATAGTTTATTAGCTGCCTTCCCTCTACACTATTTTCCTTAAAGCTGTAATTCTCCACTGGGGAACTGGAGCACCCAAGATGCTACAAGATCTTTGTAAGAGTGCCACAGGGTGTGGGGAGGTAAGAACACACCCATCTCTGGCCAGCTGCTCTTCCTCCCTTGCCGACAATTGCCCTGCCACTACGTGAGGAGGTAAGCACTGTCTGTACGAAGGGTTGATTCTGGCTGGACACAATTTGTAAAAACTTGAAAATTTTCAGAGGACAGAAATGACATTCCCGGCCAGTTCTTATGGTTCTCTTAATGCTCACTGACCATGGTCCTTCCCTGTCTCTAAGTTGCAAAATTTCTTTCTGTTTGCTCTTACAAAGTGTATGCCAACTATCAAGAACTGGTGAATAATCTCAGACTCAAGAGTTCGATAGACAGCAGCCTCACCTAGTATCTACATTGGCAGATGGTGTTTCTTGCCCCCAATTAGAAGGAGCTGATTAAACAAGCAAAATAAGAACATGACATACAAAATCAATTTAGTGCAGGGGATTAATTTAGTGTAGGGGATACTGTACTTCACAGGTGTGTATATGATGGGAAGAGACAGGAAAAGAACCCTTAATGGAGACAGGGGCAGGATTCACTCCACTCTCAAACCAAGCCCAGTTCTTCCAGTTGGAAAAAGACAAGGGAGCCCCATTTAGTGCCCATCAACACTAGCATGGATGGGGCTTACTGTTATGTGACAAAAGGAATTCTTCTTTTCCCTCACTCTTTCCCTAAAAAGTGGTGCTGTCTTGCCCTACTCCCCCAGAAAGAGTGATGGAGACCTGGAAACCGGCCCCTCAGACAGTCGGGCTGTTCAGCACTACATCAAACAAAAGGTCCTGGGCAGAATCCTGACCTCAATGAATTCAATGGGAGTTTAACCCTAGGCTTCAGTGAAATCATGATTTCACCTCTAATTGCTTGTTTCCCATTTTAAAATTCTTGCCGTGTGTTTCTGAACAGCTGCCATGCTTCACTCTCAGAGCACTGGTGTCAGTGGCACGTGGGGCCCCGTGTATAAATCCGAGTTTGTGAAATTTTCTGGAATTTTGGACTGAAAAATTACTGTACAAATGAGGGAATGTTATCACCGATTAATACACAGTCACCACTCTGTCCCACTAATGACCATATTTATTCATATGCCTGAGAAGGTCTCCTTCTCCCCCCAAATTGGCATGGGAGAAAAAAAGCCCCTCATCTTATAATTATATATAATTGATCTAGTGAGATTCTTGTATATCATTAAATTCCTGCCCAAAGCAGCATGTACTCAACAACGGGAGCCAACTATAAAGTTGATTAAATGCAGCCAACACTAAGAATGACTATAACACGCATGGCCCACAGTGGGTAAACATTACTGATGGACACAGACCACAAGGGTAGTTACTACAGCCCATATGAGACCGACATATGATACTGCTCATTAAGTGAAGTCCCCCTCACCACTGACTCTTTTCCAAGTCATTGTGAGCCACTGCACTGCATACATTTCAGCTTCCTCTTCATTCCCACAGCTAAGCTGAGCCTTTCTTTCCCATTTCCAGTGATTCCCATTTCTTCACCACCCTTAAATATCTGACAATCACCACCAAATGGGGCCCCAAACAGTTCACTCAGAATACCTCTTTCACCCTGCCTCTTAGCCTGGTATATATTAGTGTAGCCCTACCCTCCATGAGGTGAAGCCGGATTAGGTTGCCCTGCACCTCATTTGCATACACATTTCAGGAGGATCCCAGGACTAGTGACAAGAACAACCACCTCCAGCCATGAGTAGGAGCTAATTAGCTCATGGATCCTTTTTGGGTTATTTGGAGGACACATATACTAAGCAATGCTGAGCTGTGGGATTACTGTGGTTTGAAATGCTGTTGACTCTGCTGGGGCCAATCCCAGTAAACTTTGTGGTAAACCATGAGCCTCTGGCCTTGGACTAGTATCATGCACTGTTTATACTACATATAAGTAGGTTTCCAAGTGCTGCTCAAAAGTGCATTTATGGAGTACCTGAGCGAAAACCTGCAGCAGTTTCAAGAAAAGGTAATATGCACCAATTCTGAATGAACTAAGTCTATGGGTAATAATATATGCACATTTCTACAGCAATGTTTTATTTCAAAGTTAGTACTTTCAAATTTGCTTCTCACTTCTACGTGCTCAGTGAGTACAGGGTCTGAAAGTAAGGAGAGGGGGAAGCAGCTGCCAAGGGAAAAAACTGGGGGGAGAAGCAGAGAGCCAAGGGTTGCCTGACCCCCTAGATTCATTTTTTCCTGCTGCAGCAGTTGGAGGGGGACAAATTCAAGGCAAACCTACAATCATTAGAGTCTATGCCTGGATAGTAATAACAAATTTATATTTTTTTCATTTGGAGTCCCCTGTGGTTCAGTGGTAGCATCCTTGCCTACCTTACAGAAGACCTGGGTTCAATTCCAAGACACTTACACAAATTCAGTGATAGAGGCACCAAACATCTGGTCTTTGGACTGTCACAATGGCCTAAAGGGAGGATGGAAGGTCTGGGCAGTCTCCACTCCTCCAAGAATTCCTGCCCAGGCATATGTACCAAAGGTTTAAGTGGCCCTCATGCATACACCATGAGCCAGGAGGATCCACAGTTGCCATCAATTTTTCATTTATAGACTCTAATTATTGGGAAGTTGTGTTATAAATCAGAGTCATCATCTATTTGATTACATATGGTATAATACTGTCAAACACAGAATTACCTCACAAGTGTATGATATAATGCAAAGACTTACTGGATCAGTGGCAGACAACAAGCATCTCTGAATGAGAGCTTCAAATGTGGTCTTCAGAATTAGATGCTCATCAGGTATAGGCTTCTTTGTTATCTTCTCTGTAGGCAATGACTGGACAAGCTAAAGAAGAAGAGGTGTGTGATGGGGTTGTGTTTACTCAGTTATGTTTTTTTTTTAATTCTAAGCTGGATCCAAGTTACTAACAATCTGAATATACTTATATACTCCTTGTCTGCATGCCTGTGAAGTTAATAAGCCTGTAGGGATGGTATTATTGGTCTTTAAGATGAAAGGGGGCAGGCATAAGATGTGCACTGTCCAGAAGGCGGCTGTGACAAGCTGCAAAGTCTTGGAAATACTGTTCATTTGTCTAGGCTGCCAGGCTAAGCACTGTATTACATGCAGTATGTCAGCAACTAAACATTTGGTTATAAACACAAAGTTCAAAGTGGGGAGGATGATTAAAAACTCAAGACACTTAGATTCTGCTAGTTAGGAAAGTAAACACCTGCATGGGGTTAGTCATCTTCTTGTTTGAGCAATGGAGATAAATTGTTTAAACATCTGGGTTAATGGAAACAAACAAAGGATGATGCTTTTCTGGATGCTGCCTTTTCTCTCAGGCTTCATCTGCTTAGGACTATTGCATTTGTTTAACTTAAAGCGGTTTTTAAAGTCATTTAGCTAAACTGTGCAAACCACCATGTAAACACTCCTCACCTTGATTGAAAGAGGCTTGTTTAGTTACAATGCAAGAAGTGTATTATCAGTTTAATCTAAACATATCATCTAATGAATACACTAGTTACCCTTACCTGCATGGTATTGCCAGTTGGGGCTCCTGGTGCCCCCTCAGTGCTTGGCTTTGAGACAGCAGGGGGCATGATCGACTGCCCCAGGGGCTGCTGAATAGGCTGGAAAGGGTTTTGTAAAACAGGCTGTCCCAATGGAAGGTGCAAAGGCTGAAAGGCAGCCTGGGGTGCAGGCGGTGCTGAAGTTGGAGGTTGCTGCATCTGGGACTGTGGATCCGCCAGAGGATTCATTATTGGAGATGTGATGGGGACAGGAGGCATGAAGTTATCAGGCATCTTAAAATAGGAAAAAAAGGAATAAAGGCAATAAAAAGTTTGCTTGACATGTGCTGTTCATCATTTCCCCAAAAGGAACTGTTGTACAATAATCCTATCTACCTAATATCACATAGTAATACAGATATGCAAGACACAGGCGCTTTCTCCCAGATGCCTGTACATTGCTTGCTATAAGTGCACAGGCCAGGAGTTGGCAACCTATGGTCTGTGGGCTGCATTCAGCTTGTGACCCCAACGAGAAGCTTTGCCCATGCTGTGGCCAAGTGGCAGGAAGTAGTGGTGGCGGCCAAGACCTTACACTGGCCTGCCCCAGACCCAAGCCAGGTCATTCTGGCTGACCACTGCAAAAAAGGTTGCTGATTGCTGCCTAGGCCATGGAGAGTGCCATGCAAACAATGAACCATTCAAATGAGATTCGAGCCTCTGACAAAAATATTTCTATTATATCAAATTATTAGCATGTTTTTGAAATAGTGCCTAATTCTTTGAGGCTCTAGATGTTAAGAGACATTGTTCGATAGAGGAAAGAACAGTGACTAATGGGACGCTGATCTTTGCTACAATTATAGGAAAACACCAACCCTAAAGCGAATGTTGGTGCTTTTTTGCCTTGAGAGGGAGCAATGAAAGCATCTAAGATGTTGAGTATTGACTGTTGTGGGAGGAAACATGTTTTGATCATAATTGAATAAAATCAAAAGCTGTATTTATAGTAAAGTGTGTCACAGCACTCAATTCTTAACAAAACACTGAGTCATTAGTCATGGGATAATGATTGAAAAGTTATACCTTCGCTCCAGGAAGCAATGCAAAAATTGGCTCTCTTTTACAATAAAGATTCTTGTAAAACCATTTTTAAAGTATCTGGTTAAATATTAATAAACTTGTTAAAAACCAACATTGGACTACACTGAGCATATGCAGGACCAATGCATAAGTGTTCTTGATGGAGTCTTGTTCAGCAGAAAATAGGGCACAGGGGACAAAGTCCATGACTCCTTACCTTAAAAAATAAAAATCCTTAAAAATCAGTTTCTATTACAGCAGTTATGGTGATGACAAAAGCATACAACAAGAAAAAGAACAATCCAAGTTAAAAAAAAAAAAAAATGACCCCAGCTAGATGCTTATCTAACCTCCTCTTGAAGACCCCCAGGGTAGGGGAGAGCACCACCTCCTTTGGGAGCCCGTTCCAGACCTTGGCCACTCGAACTGTGAAGAACTTCTTCCTAATGTCCAATCTAACATTATTATTGTATCATCTTTTAGCAGCAAGAAATAATGTAGACAGGTACATTCCTCCTTTCTATCTGTGAACCTTAGCCATGTTCAAAAGATCCTACACTGACATTTTTGGATTCTAAATCTCAGAAGCAGGCTCAGCACAGAGGGAAGCAGTGAAAATTTCCCCACTCCATTTTGGCAAAGTTTACAAATCCTGAACTGGAAAGACTACATGACAGAGGTACAAGTTACTGTTGCTTTGTCTCCATGCACACTCCAAACCTTAGCCACTGAAAATGCCCAAACGGTAAAGATTCTCATAGGTTTTGTGCTAAAGAAACTTGTACATGAAAATTGATCATAACTACCTGATTTCACCTGGGCTGCTGGCACATAAAAGTTCAGCCTGAGCCAGTGGTCTGAAAGAGTCTTTCTAGCCTATTAGCATGGACTTTGTCCCCTGTGCTGATCATGCTGCAATTCCCCACCCTTGTTCTTTTATAAAAACTGAAGTTGATGTCATGCTCTCCATCACAATGCTCGTCTTATCTTTACTAGAACCAGAAGCCAGATCCTCAACTTGTGTAGTCATACTGCATGTGAGGTCATTGGAGGTCTGAGAATTTACATCAGTTCTGGATCTAGTTGTAGGTAAAATCTCATGCACAGCTCAGTAGCTTTTCCACAGACAAAAACAGCCCAAGGTATTGCTGTCACGATGGCTTCGTCACAAATTTAATTGCTTTTGGATACATAAATATTTTAGGAGACAGTGTCTGGTGAACAGTTATATCTTCCCTGAATGAAAGGCAAGAGTTCTTCATGGGACTATTAAATTGGTGTTGGGCAGTAACACTTCCTTTTCCTTCTTCCAACAATGTTTTTTTGTAACTTTTACTTAATGCTACTATTTGACTGCACTGCAAACAATTTAGTAGGGACTGGACTTGACCCAGGTAGTTCCTTCCTGTCCTGTCCAGTGAGCAGCCCATCCCAGTCCTACCTAGTCATATACACATTTGCAGTACCTTCTTTAAATACACATTTACAGTACCTTCTTTTTCTTTGCAACTCTGTTCAATGCAGGAGGATCATTCCAACCATTCTGAGGTCCTGGAAGATAAACAACAAGAAAAGAAATATGTCACATGAACCGTTTGCTAGGATCCCAGAAATTGGGCCAGAGGTCCACTTTCTGTACTACTCCTCTAAACTCACTACCTCAGCAATATGTACATCTTTCACACTCTTCCATAACTGTAAAACTGGCAGTTGGGGACCAGCTAACTAAAACTGGGATTCTCCATTTATGCACCGTTAAAATCCATTATAGTAAATTAACATATTCCCTGCACTATCCAGAAAGTCTTGAAATTCATTATAGTAAAAGTCCTTATGTTCTGAGTACCTTAGGTAGGTTAGGTGATTTTTCTGTTTAACAGCTAAGCTGGAATGACCTTATCATCTTGTGTGAGCAGTCCCCTCTCCTCCTCCTATACAGTATAAATCTTCTGGCCCCATTAAATAATGTTTCTAGGATTCAAAATAAAAAACCATTTAGCATCCTCCCATTTTCTAGGAGAGCGATTTTACATATGCAAACCCTCTAAAAATGGTGGCAACTGCTTAATGTGGCAAAAATTTAGTTACACTTTTGCATCCCTGCCATACAAGCAATGTAGGTTAACATGGTCTCTCAGCAATTTTATGAAGGTTTCATTCCTGTTTTCCAACAGAACAAATCAGTATTTAATCAAAGTCCTATTAATGTTACCATAAAAGTAAATCAGCAGCTGGTATCCCAAAAATCTTTGGGGAAAAAAAGTTAATAAAATTCTGCTGAAAATGTTTTTTGAATCTTACTACCCTCAATGATTATTGCAAAAGGGAATTAAATGGCCATAAGATGTAGTCCTACACAACAACAGAAAGGCTACTTCTAACAGCAACAGGAATCTTAAAAGTCCTAGGCCAGGTGCACCTGTACACTCTGGAGATACAAGGCGGCCGTCAGCCAGGCATACCCAGCTCATTAATTCAGAATTACAAATGGAGTGGGTCCTGAGAGTAGGGTAAAGCTAGTCTACAGGAGCAGACTAGTGAATCTGGTATCTTCTATAGCCACAATGAAAGAACAGAAATATAGAAGGTATCTGCACAAAATCATCTTTAAATCATGTTATTTAGTATTTTTCCATAAGAAATCTGAAACTCATTAAAAGAAAGCACTTCCTACGCATCCACAAAATTTGCAATACAAAGCTGACATGAATTAGGAACTGTTCCCATCTTTTCATGATTCCTGTTTAATTGGGAAGAGTGTATGAGAATGCAACATTAATGCTGCCTAACTGAAGTAATTAGAATTGATTGCAGAAAGCCACCAAAAAAAGGCCAAAAGAAAAATTTAATGGACTTTTTCACCACAGTTTTTCAATTAGCACATGTCAAATTCATCTTCATGTAACAGACTGGATTATTTTAGGATAGAATTAAATTGTCTTCAAATTTATCAAGCGCTTAAACTTTTAATTTCACAGCCAGTGACACCGAAGGGCCAGATTAAACAATTAAAAATCTCTTTTAGCTGAATTTTTATTAACTACAGGTCAGTCTGATCCCTTGAGGACAAGATATCCTAGGTCTTGTTCTCCTGCCTATCTTGAAGACTAGTTTTCAAAAGGTTTGGGGATAGGGAGCCTGTATACTATGGAAATTACTTTTGTAAACAATATTATGACTACTCTCAATCATTTCATAGAAGAGTGCAGTAAAAAAAAGCACCAATTGACCTCTGTGGTTAAAAATTCCATTTATACTTTTACTTTTTAATTAAGATATTATAAAACTTGCTTTGATTAAAAAAGTATTGACCATTATAGCATTGAATGTGTGTGTATGCTGAGGCTTGCATGCATCACTAATGACCATTTAGTTAATTTGATGCTGTGACTTAATGATTTCAGTGTTACGCTGTAGCTAGTTCACCTTGCAGGACAGAGGCCTGGTCCTGAGTAAGCTGATTTTCTGCAGATAAAATACAAAAATAATTTAGATGTTTAAAAAAAAATTAATACGACCTGACCTGTATTTGTAAGAAGTTGAGGGTTGTCACCTGAGAAGTGCCTAATCTAATTAGGAAGCCAGTTGAAGGCTAGCATTAATTTGTGGTATACGTTGTCCGATCAGATCTGCACAATCACATCTCCTCTACTCTCCTGGAAAACTAGGCTGCATTCTTTCCCAGGGAGCAGGTCATAATTTCAAGTTGCGCCTAATAATTGTTGATGAATCCTGGTTTCTTGTAGCCATGGACAGAAAAACAGTTATACTATTTTAAAAGGAAGAAAGAGATTTACTGTAGTTTATCTTCAGCTAAGCCTAAGGCTTAGTAAGCAGATTTGATATGGTTTTTATAGATTTATGTTCCAGCACCCGCATTTCACTGGACTAAGATATGCACTGTCATAGTTCCAAACAAGAAGGAAAACTAACCAAATGTTAGAATTAAAAATCATTCATCTAAATTGACTCAGGAAAAATGTATATGGTTCCCAGAAACCAACCTGCAAGACATCTCTTGCCATTCATATCCAAAACTTCAACCACACCCAGCTGGGAGCCCGTAGCCCAATTCTGAAAGCGCTATATGGAACAGATCACTGAAACCTTTAGCACAACAAACTTAACAGGTGACAAGCCTCTTAAGTGCATTACCATGCCCCAAATATAATGGGACCCCATACAAAGTACATTAGAGCAGTTTCCTGTTCCCTGCATTTATTTGAAATTACAGTGACCATGCTGTCTGTATTATACCATGCTGCTATACTTCTGCAAGGCTAGGACACTCAGCAAAAGCTCCTACTCTATCCACTTCACCATCATTTTCTCCTCACACAAAAAAATAAATTGTATGCAACCAGTCCCACATGCAAACAGTGCCTTGCCCCAACAGGCCAGGGAAAAGACACCCAGCTCGGATACAACATACAGGGGATAGATATCAAGAATCTCCCTAGGATACTGGTTCTCAACCCTTTCAAAGCATTCCTGGCTAACTGTGGCTGCTGCTGCAACTTACCTCAGGGCTTCTTCCCAGCTGGACCTGCCCTGGGCCAGCTGCACAGCCAGCATGGGAAAAGCTGTGTTCATGGGAACACACTCTTCCTGTATGAGGGCTCCAGTATCTGCTGAAAGCAGGCAGAAAGGCTGCCTTGGGATGCACAGCCCTTCCCAGTCACCCCTGCCCTGCTCTCCTGGCAAACAGAAGATTGGACATTTTTAATCTACACCTATGTCCAGATGGCGTGTAGGGGATGATGGACTGTGAACAGCTACACGCCTAATTAGAGCCCTAATGGAGAAGTGGCACAGGGCACCCTTGAGGGAGCCTTGCGGCACCTCAGTTGAAAGTCACTGCCCTAGGACGTACCATCTACAAACACTTTTCCCTCCATTGCTGCCGAGGCCCTGAGAGGCCACAAAACTGACCCCACTCTTCCTGTGACAGATTGGATGTCTTCTTCCGACAGTGTGTGTGTATGAATGCAATGCTAATGAGAGGCTTGCATTCGAAAGCCTGTTTATTCAAGTAACAGGTGTCATCAGAACAACGGCAAAACAAGCTTAGCCCGCGCCGTCTCTTCCACATGCCCAGAGCCACCCCATGCCCTTGGGTGAAGGGCACCTCTTTTCTAACCCTGCTGACTGCAGGGGGAAGGGGACTGTCAGAAAACAGTTCACTCTCCAGCCCATTCATCCATGACTTCTCCACCAAGGGACAACGTAACCGCCTGGTGCCAAGTAGGGTTTCCTGTGCATGCATGCAGATGGCACACTAAGAACTGAACCGAGACCAAATGCATTTCACATCAATCATTAAACAGCACTGGCCTTTCAGTCACTCCTAACCTGGGCTGGATTCCAAACGGCAACCTGGAGGGCTCTATACCCTATTAATAATGCCTTGCGTAATGCATTTTCTCCACTAGGAATGCAGTGAAAAAAGTGCCTTGGTGAGGCCTTTGAGGCCTGTTAACCATGACACTGGGATGTTCACTCAACTAGTGCCAGGGTCTCACTCTACTGCACACTTCAGAGAGACAGGTCACCATGCAATAAATCACAAAAGCAGCATAAAATGAAAATACTAGTCATGAATGCTTAACCTTCCTTTTTGTGTTATTTTGTCCCATGCTACCTTGATACATTTTGTTACCGTGCACACACACAGAAATGCTCATGCATTCTAGCATCATTCACATGCTGCTTCTCAGCTTACAGAACACATACCACTTTCAAGCGTTTCTAAACTGCTGAGTATTATCATTTTGGCCGTTGGTAAAATACACTGAATCCCATCGTACTCGATGATTAAGAAAACAGAGCCAATGACTGGGAGGGTGCTCAAGAGAAAAGGTTTCTTAAATTAAATTAGCTCCAAACATGACACTTGCTCTGCCTTTTATAATCTTCCTTTTCTGTAGCCTTAACCTTTTGCAGGGTTGGCTGGTGGTTTAAATCTGCTTTCTCCACATTTTTCTGTTGTTGATCAGGATATGAAAGAACATTTTCATATCCTTCCTTTCTTGTTTTCATATACCCTTTCGTATGTAAGCACTGTAAATCAGGAATAATATTACTAAAGGATTACACTGGTTAAATTGGAGCACAAGAGAAGCAATTGGCTCAATGGGCATGCCATGGCTTCAGAATTCGCTTGAATTTATGGCTGGTGAACCAGTATATATCATGCTAGTTTCAGAGGAATGATAATGCAGTCCCAATTCTGCTTTGTTGATTGGTGTTAAAGAAGGGGTCCTTCTTTCAGTAGCATGGTGGGTGCAACTTCCAGAATACCTGAGTTTGCAAGCTGCAGCTATAGCTCTTCCAAACTGTAGCAGACAAGGCCTTCCCACTGCAGAACGTCCAAAAGGATAATACCATTTTTAGAAACACAGTGCACCAATACTACAGCACTGTAATATTTTATACTAATTAGTTCATTGCTTACCGGGCAAACAAACAAACATCATAGCCCACAAAAGCAAAACAATCCCCCCCACCCCCTCTTCTTTCAAGCGCAGACCTGTTCTTTGGGATGCAGGAAGCTCACTGGTGGCAGGCAGAGTACCTGTTGGTCCAGTAGGCAATGCATAAGCGACAGAAGTTGCTGGAGCTCCTGGCCTGCCATGCTGGAAGGATGCACCAGTTGAAGGAAGAGGGAAAGAAGCACCAGGATTCAAGCTTGTTGGAGACGGCTGAGGCTGTGCTGGGTATAACGGAGAGGGCATGGAATGTGGAGAAGCGGAAGGCATGTAAGGAGGGTTAGGAGAAGGGTTAGGGTACGAGGTTGAAGCAGGAGGCACTGCAGCCTGTTGGGGCTGATAAAGAGCTGGTCCCCCTGTTCCAAAAGAATACTGCTGGGTTGGCTGATATGCTATAGAAGGGGAGAAAAGAAAGAGAGAGTTAGTTAGTAAACACATAATGTTAATATTTTTAGGTTTGGAAAAAGCTACTCTCCTCTCAGGTTCTGATGGCCCATTTCCTCTTCCTGACTAAGATTTGAGTCTTTCTTTCTGATTTGATCTGAATAGAAGCCTTCAGCCTCACACAAAGTTTGACAGCTTTCTGGACAGAAAAACACTCCGTTACAAAAGAAGCCTGCCTTATGTAGCAAGTTTGAGCTTCTGATATTGGTGGGGTCTTGAGCTAGCGATGGGTCTTGCTGCTAGTAGGTGATGAACTGGCTTTCCTACTTGTATAAGGTAAGGATGGCAGCTGGGCCCTTTCTGTAGTTGAGGTTCAGACTGTACCCATCTCAGATTTCCTTAGTGGAAGTATTCACATCCTCCTTTCCCCTTCCTTTTGAATTACCTTATGGCGAGCCATTTCCTACAATGATACAGTGCTTGTACCCTCAGCATCACTTTATTTTGACTTCTTATTGGAAGCAGGGAAAATTACTTACTCTGGCACCAGGCTCCTGACTGTCAAAGGGCTATATATGTTTCTTGACAAGAACTTTTAACTGTAAAACACACTCAGAATAAACACTAAGGGAAACATTTTAGAAAGATCAGGGTCTGTTTCTCTGAGAAACTTTAAGGACAATAATTTAGCCTCACATTAGGCCTCTGAGGCAAGAAAGTACTGTTTCTGTTTTACAACTGAGCAAAGAGAGAGAAAACAACACGGCCTGGATTTGTTAATTCTCGTCTGCTCCCTTCATGTTCTTTCTTCGTTCTCTTTTCTTCCTTTTCTTCTGCTCCCCATCTTCCTCAAGTTCAGCTGTAATAGTTTGTTTTAAATAGTAGAGCAGCTTCCCTTTGCTAGTTTGTATTCACCCAAGCCCTTATCTATTATCTCTTTCCTTCTTGATGTTTACTCTTTCTTTGGAACCACTCTATACGAGTTCTATGCTAGCTTCCTTTTAAAGAACTCAGTGCCACTGGGTGAAGCAGGTGGTTCTGGATGGACTTATCTACAGAGACTGGTCCTCTGAGTATCTGAGACTAAGGCCAGTTTAAAAGTTTGTTGACAGTCACATGTAGTTTAGCTGTTCAGTAGGCAGTGTCACATCATCACGCACAAGAGATCCCTTAGTATGGCGAGTGACCGCAAATGGTGTCAGAGAGACTTCAATGGATTATTCAGGGAGGACTGTTTTCCCAACTTGTGTGAACTTCCTAAGTACTAGGAGTGTGTGAAGTGGGCCATATCTGATTTTGATTCAGCCTGATTCAGGGGACGGTGATTCGATTAATTGATTCGGATTACTGTCCCGATTCAATTCGGCTGAATCCAAATCTGAAGATTCGATGCTGATTCAGAATATCAATAATTCAGCCATAGACACAGCTTTAAATGTTTTTTTCTCAAGGTACCAGGCATGGCTTGCGAACGCTGAGATGGTGGGGCAGATGGAGTGTCCCACAGGAGCGCAGGGGGGTCCCACCGTGTGCTTGGTGGCAGACGCAGAAGTAGACCAGAAGTGCTACTGGTCCACTTCCAGGTTTGCTGCTGAGTGCGCTGGGGACCCCATGCGCTCCCATGGGATGCTCCATCTACCCCAGCGCATCCATGAGCCGCCTGGTACCTTGGGGTATGTAGAAAAAAAAATAGTTGAAGCTGTTTCTATGTCCAAATCATCAAATCTCTCCAAACTGATTCGGAGGGTTCCGATTCAATTCAGAGAGATTAAAGGGTCTCCCGATTGGATTTGAAGATTAAGCCGCCAAATCGGGACGAATCTCTCTACCAACTGAATCAGCAACCAAAGCTTTGCACAGCCCTACTAAACACAAAGAACAAGAGTGGTTTCCCTGGCAATCTTGCTCTTCTAAACAAACTCATGAACCCCTGTTTTCAAGGGAGAGATGAGGGAAGTTGCTGCTACTTACTCTGTGGATAAGTTGATAGCGCCCCAATTTGTGAGTACATGTTGTAGCCAGGAGATGGGGACTGCTGTGATGGCATAATAAAACCTGGAGGTGGTGGATTGTCTCCCTGGGGAACAAGGTTGCAGGAAAGAGAGAAACAAAAAAAAGATTAGATTTAGTTTGTGCTTATAAGGAGTTATTAAAGTAAAATTTTCCATTTAAAGGACTTGAGTCACATGAGCCAAAAAGAGCAATCAGCATAAATCATAATTATCTTAATCATTCTACCTCCATCATGTTGCCACTTGTGAGCCAAACGTTTTGCACCATAAAAAGGGGAACCACAACCAAAGTGACGTACTTTGTCATTTAAATAAGTAATTGTGAAGCAGACATTCTTGAAATATGCAGTCATCTATAGAATGAAGAGGTAATGTGCAACAAAACGTGTTTAGTAGGTCACAAAAATCTGCTGTCTAGATATTTCAAACAAGATTCAAGATGAAACCTTTAAGTTCCAAAGTCAGGGAGAAAGGGGAAAGAAAACTCAATTTTTGCCACACCTGAATTAGCCTACAGCCAAAACAGAAGCTGTGGAAGTTATCATTTGAGCTCAATTTTATTAAGCACTGGCTGAGTGATGCTTTTGCAAAATTAGCCATCTGGAAATATATTAAGACTCATGTGGAAAAAAATAAAAAAAAATCAGACTGAACTTGAAAACCTGTTTCTGTCTCCCCCAAAATCACCAGATTGCAGCAAGCACACAAACTGTATATGGAATAAATACTGAAATGGGGCAGGAGCTCAAAGAGGAATAATGAATGTTATACCTGTGTGTCAGAGGGAGAGGCTGCAGGAGGATGGCTGGGAAGGGCAGTAGGAGTTTTGTTACTCCAGGTAGTGACAGTAGGGGCAATTCTAACCTGAATTGAACAAAGAAATACCAATCATGGAAAATAATTTTTTTTTTTAAAAGCTAAATAAAAATTTAAAAAAACCCCTAAAGGGTATCACAAAACCAGATGCAGAGATGGTTTAGAAGAACTCTGTGAATACACACAATCCAGCATGCCTGCATTTCTAACGCAGCCAGGAAATCAAGTTCAAGGGTAAAAAAGAAAAAGAGCCTATATTACAGCACACCAAAAAACAAACAGAAAAGAGGTTAAAAGTTCTGATTTCAAAAGGGAACCACAGAGGAAAGACAGAGCTCAGAGAAAGGAAGGAAAGCAGGCTGTGATGTTAGAACAGTATTATACATGCTACTGAAGCCAGGCCTGCTAGGGTGACAGTGTTACACAGCCCCTTTTTATCACATTTTCATAACTGCTGCAAAAACACCCCCCAGGCTAAGGTCTCACACTGAGCTGCATAGAAACCAGAGCCTGAAAGTTATAAATGTACAATTAAATGGAAGTCTACTGTCGTTATATAAAGTGGGGTTTCTTTAATTCAAGTTTAAGACACCCCAAAGTATCCTATTTTAAAGAAGTTAATATTTGCAACTCAGCTATTGCACATGCATAATAAGCTTCTTTCTTAATGTTAACCCCTTCACACAGCAGAGTACTCAGAGCCCCCTACTGGAAATGAAATCATCTTTCCTCGTCCAAGCTCTCCCAATCCTGAAGTCACTACCTTTCTGACTAAGAATAAATCAACAAAACTTTCCTTGGGGTCTACTTCTTCTCTCCAGCTGCAGAGGTTGAGTGCTATTTAGCAACAGAAGCTACACAGAAAAACTGATTTTGCATTGCTTACTGCATATCAGAGAAGGGAAATGGGAGATGAGACAAAGCCAGATTTCTGTATGTAGTAAAATTCATAACACTAAGTTACCTACTGGCTTGGGAATGATCTTAGTAGAATGAACAGCAGCACTAGACTATGTGATATAATAAGTCAAATAACAACAAAAATAGGTATTTTGGGTGTTATTAAAATGCTTATAGGCATGAATGGCTCAATAACCCCTCCTCGTCTACTGAAAAAATGGTGTAACATTCCATCAGAGACCATGGCAAAAGAGTAGCAGTTAAACACATGCTCAGTTGTGGCTGTGAATAGGGAAAATGGACTTAAACATGTGCTTATATGCTTTTCTAAACAGTGTCAAAATGAACAAACCTCAAGGCAAAGACTCAACCGCTCCATTTTATATTGCTCTGTCTGGTCTACCTACTGCTACACATCTGTTTGTAATAGCCCCTGTTAATTATGCAAAGGCATAACTCTGCTTTCAACACAAAGTGCCTTCAGATCAAAAATTCCTTTGCACAAATGTTGGTTTGTGCTAAAACCATAACTTCACTTGAATGCAAGATTGTTATTTTTATTTTTTTCTTTAAATAGACCAACACAGTTTTCTTTTCACAGATCTTAACATTGAAGATTAGAAAGTAAGTGAAGGTCCATGAGAAACAGAATTTTCCACAGAAGAACATGAAGACTATTATGACTACAGTATCACCTCTAAATGCAATTGGTTAGAGGAAGGGAGGTAAGAGACAGAACAAAATACCTGGTTTAATTATTTGTAACATGGTATTTAGAAAAAGATTCAATGCTGTAAAATTCTAATGAAGTCGCCTCCCCCGCCCCAAAAGTTACCCCGGTTTAATCCTACATCGAGGATGTCTTCTTTGGTTAGCCAGTTGTAAGACAACCGAAGCTCTGATATATGAAGTAATGTAATCAAAGCCGGGCTTCTCTCATCCATCAGCCTTACCTTTCTTTTCCTACCCTCAAGAAAGCAAGCGATTTTTTCCCCTGAGGCAATGCAACATGACACAACATGGCCTCCCTCCCCAGCCAAAAAACAAAAAAGTACTGGGAAACAGCAAATACTAAATTCTCTGCGCAATGGCCTTAATGCTGGGGAGATAAAGTGCACTGGCCCATGCACATTTCTGGCATCTGGGACTTGAAGGGTAGCCCATGGGCAGGCATGATTTCCCTCTTCTCTCTCCAGACACAACCCCCAGGCCACATGCTTTCAGTTCTCAAAGAAACAGTTCAAAACAGGTGTGTATAGCAGGGCCACCTGATCAGCTCTGTTTTACTAAGGATCACCCTGCTGATCACTCTAAAATCAGGAGGTATCTACTACTAGGTGTGGGGTACACAACTGCAGCTGTACACCACACACCTTTTTACAGCAGCAAGAGCAAATCCATCCCACACTGTCTGGTGTAGGGCCTCATTAAACTCCATTATATGTCAAAGACATTCTACTTATTTCTCATCTTCCTTACTGCACTCCCAACAGCTCCCTCCATAGACAAGGTGAAACTAGGGCATTCTTCTAGCTCATCTCATACTCACATATTCCAAGTGTTCCTGGCTCCATCATCCCAATCCTATCTCTGATACAGATGCTTTCCTTACACGGTTTCCACACCACATGATTGAGGCATGAAGTTTGAGGTGTTACGCTGTGCTGCCTGCTACCTCTTAGTTCTGGCACCTCCAGTCTCTTAATGCCTGTCCCTTGTTTTACTACACGTGCCAACAGAATTGATCTCTCCTGCTAAAAGTTTACTACTGCTGCTGTACTGGAATGCCTCAGTCTCATTAACATAAAATGGGCTCCAGAAGAAACAGCCAGACAGTCTCCAGCTAAAGGTGTGGTGACTGATACACCTGAGTCTCAAAGACTGCAAAGCAGAGAAGCTAAATCAGAGAATGAGGCAAATTAAAACATTCTCTGCAGCTATATTTAATACTGCAGTATGCTGCATTAAAATCTACTTTAAAATACAAAGTAAAATAATAATAGCAACAAAACAAGGCTTCATGACAAGGTACATGAGAGTTGTTTCCAAAAGAAGAGTAAAGGAAGCATCTGCACACATGGAAAGGCGGCACAAATGAGTTTCAATTCAAAAGGACTTATCGGTGTAGCATGAATACTGTTCAGATTAACAAAAGGGAAGGGGAGGGAAATGACATGATCCACCCATTTCAAAATTCAAGTACAGCTTCAACCTGCCTGACAAACCATTTACCTGCTGATAATATTGCTGAGCTGGAACTTGGGGCAATGGCATTTGTCCAGCTGCAGGCCCACCTCTTCCTTTGGGCATGGATCGTCTCTCATAAGGTGACTTTGGTGCCTCTGGTCCCACTGGAAGTTCTCCGTGGGCTTGACAAAGTCTGTCCCGCAATTGCACAATATTAATCTGCAAACAGTAAATGGCAGCAAATGAATTACAGCATCAAAAGGAATTTGACATCAAATCAATGGATGGGGCTCATCTACACTACTTCCAAAGCATACTCCATCCACACAGATCCCAGAAAAGAGAAACTAGCCACTGTGCAGTTGCCCTGACCATGTGCCAATATTCACACCCCAAGACGGACAGCAATGTTGGGATGTATATTCAAGTGCTCTTCTGAGATGGTTAAACTGCCTCATTTTCAGGATTTGGCATAGTGAGAGCAGGAACAAGTGGGCTGGGTGTGCTTTATGGCTACACTCCTGGTAACAGCGTAGAAGACATGCCCTGATGGATCAGCTAAGCATCAAATGACCCTTTGGGAGAGGATAGTCTGCTCTATTGGAATGTGTGTTTCCTTCAACAGAAATGTGCATATTAAAATTGGTTCAGGGAGCAGGTGTCTGAATGGGATTCAGTGATGATTTCCTAAATTTAGGACATTCATTCTGTGCTTGGAACTGGCTGGGAAGTATAACAGAAGTACAAATGGAAGGGAAAAATTGGGGTTCATGTTATACCTATGTCTGCAGCTAAAAATACAAGTGACTGATTCTGGAGGAGTGCCCCTCCCACCCCCCTGGCCCCCAACACATTGATGGCCACTTAAGCTTCAAAGGAAACTCCTATACTGCTGCCAAGTTAACTGATAAACCAATGGCCACTTGCACAAACTGGGGATTTCATAGGAGGGATGCAAGATGAGGAAGACACTACTGAGGTTCTACAAAACAAAGTCCTGGCTTTACAAGCTAATTTCCCAAACTTCTTCTCATTTTTGAGGCTTCAAAAGACCACATTCCCAAAACAAGCCTGGGTACCAGTGACATGCAAACAGAAATAACCTCACTCAGTACAAACAGACATTGGAGAGTTTAAATGACACAATTCTGTATGTGGCATATGTCATATTGAGGCCTTTGAGACAGTTGAACTGGCTCAGTGAGCAAGAGGGGGAAGCAAAATGAAACCAGTTTACCTGGCTGGTGTTTGCAGGGAGGAAAGCCAAAGCAGCAGCAATACTGCCTTGCGCAGCCAACAGATTCGCATACTGGCTCATCTTCTCAGCCAACAGAGCCCCAACAGCATTAGGGTCCACTGCCTGGGTAAGCTGCACAGCCTTACGTAGGATTACTACTTTCTCAATCAAGTCCTGGAAGGTTGTGACAAAAGATGATTAAAATAACAAGCTCTAGAAGTTCCAGCATCCCAATACCAAAGTTAACTGATGCCCAATTATAACTCACATATAATTATTTTACAACCTTATTTTATGTTGTTATGCTTTTCTAGTTGAATTTCAGATTACCCAAAATGACTTGTCTAAGATCTTAATTGCAGGGGTGTAGGTTGTAGCTGTGTTGGTCTAAGGACATAGGCAGACAGAGTTCCTTGGGCGAATCCGATATCTTTTATTAGACCAACCCAAATAGTCGGAGAATAGTTATGAAGCAAGCTTTCAGGTTCAAAACCC
>JAGPOW010001338.1:75392850-75466093 GCA_030014935.1 Caiman crocodilus | reverse complement strand
GGGTTTTGAACCTGAAAGCTTGCTTCATAACTATTCTCCGACTATTTGGGTTGGTCTAATAAAAGATATCGGATTCGCCCAAGGAACTCTGTCTGCCTAAGATCTTAATTTGCATTTTGACTGCTTTGCTTTATCTGGTCTGACTGTAAAAACTCCATATCCTTTCTCCAATGTACTGACTTGTGGCAAGGCAAGGTGGCTTTACAGAAAAATACTTCTAAAACTGAAGTCTAAAGGACCTTGAACAAATTCAACTTATTTCATAGGGTGGCACTGCATTAAAAAAAGGATGAACTATAGACGGACTGCAACACTCTGCAGTGGGAGAGGAAATATTCACTAAGTGCAATGCTTTGCCTTAACAGAAATTCAGCAATAGCCTACGTACTGTGGTCTAAAAAATAAAAACCACTCATGACCACCATTTAAAAAATTGTCTTTCAGAAACAACTCTGAATAGTTGTCTTTTATGTCTTTAAGCCCCGAAATTTCTAAACTATCTATTCTATAAGCAGCTATTTTAAAACATGACAATAAACTGGGGTCTCTATGAACTGACATAATACACTGCCCATTATAAAGCAAGTATATAATCCAAAAATGCAACAGATTTATTTTAGGAATTCAGGTAAGTATTTCTGCAAACATATTTTGCAATAGTGTCCATATTTTATATCCGATTAAAAATACATGCATCTATTACAGCAACAAATGACTTGCAAGCTGAAGAAACTTGCTCAGAGCAACTATGGCAGAAGTCTGTATAAAAGTCTCAGGGGTAAAGGTTGTAGCCGTGTTGGTCTAAGGACATAGGCAAACAAGGTTCTTTGGGTAAATCCGTTATCTTTTATTAGACCAACTCAAATAGTTGGAAAAATTCTTAGCAAGTTTTCACGGACAAATGCCCTTTGTCCGTAGCAGGTCACACAACACTCAATGCCTTCTTCATAGGGTCACTAACCTGAAGGGACAAGGGACTGCTTGCATCCTGAGCTTTAGTCCAACACGAAACTAGTTTCTCTACATTCCCAGCACAAATATAACACAGACAAGCCTGTGTCCGCAGGAGACTGTCCCCTTCATTTTCAAGTCTAGTGCCCAGCAGATCTGAGAATAACAAACAGAAAGAGTTGCCTGATACCTAAAACAGATACAATACTATTTATGACGCTTAATCTAACTCGTTAACACATACACCAACATTCTAAACTCAACCAAACACCAACATTTAAACTCAGCAACACACAGGATAAAAAGGGGATCATTCTCATTATCTTGTTAGCATCCACTGCCAGCAAACTCCCTCTCCTGAAGGAATTCATACAGTATGAACAAATTCTTTGGTTTGTCAAGCTCCCCAAAATTCCACTGCCTTCTGAAAGGATGGACAGTCTTGCACTTAATGCTCCAAATCAGGCCTTGAGAGACCTAAGGTTTGCCACAAGGAGCTATATAAGCATGTGCGTAACAAATTCAGTGCACTTTTCCACTGGACTCACCAGGATTGCTTCGGCATAGTCACGCATCAGCTTTTGCACCTTCCTGAAACACAGCTATAGACTTTTGTGCTTCTCTATTTGTTAACTGGGATATTTCCTTTCTCCTGTTCTTTTTCTATTTTGTCTACTCAGAACTTAAGTTCTTTCAGGCAAGAGCTGTCTCTTGCTACATAAATGAACAGCACAAAGAGGCCCCTAGCTCACTGAAAGCTCTAGACATCACAGCAGTACCTAATAGAATCATAGAAAATGAGGATTAGAAGGGACCCCAGAAGGTCATCTAGTCCACCCCCCCTGCTCAAAGCAGAATCATTCCCAATTATATAATTCCAGCCAGGGATTTGTCTAGTTGGGTCTTAAAACCCTGCAATAACAGAACTTGTAGATACACAACACACCAGGATTTGGTCCTGATACCAAGTCCACCTGAGAGAATAATCACCATGATAGTCACTGAAAACACACACCCTTGTGTATTAAACTTCTTAACGAAGGCAAGTTTGAACAAAAGGATAACATGTTGCTGAGTGCTTGGTTCTACAGAAGTGAGAGGGGGACAGAAAGAACTAAAGTAAATTGAGTAACATTTTTGGAAGTGCCCAAGTCATTTGCAAAACCACTGTTTTGTGTTAAATCAGTGGGACTTTAGTTTCTAAGTCACTTGAGTGCATTGGAAAGAGGTCACCTTTGTGGTCTGAAGAGAAAACAGGCATGACGACTCATCACTGGCACCACTCAGTCAAACTGTCACAGAATTTATCTGTCTTACTTGCAATCATTAAAAGTCACGGGAACTCTCCTGACTGACAATCGTGCCAAAAGCAGCACAGAGATGCCAAACATTCATGCATTCACTTTGGATTACCGTGGGGGCTAGTTTCTTTCATGGGTCTGGGCCTGGAAATTCCACATGCTTGTGCACTGTAGCATGGCCTGTAACAGAGGCAGAACTACCATGCCACTGGTTAAGAGTAACACCAAGTCACTATTTGCTAATAAAGTCCCAGCAGGCAGTCTGGCTAGGATTGATAAGGGACCCATGGTTACAGGCCTTTGTAAATCTCAGCCCATGACAATAAGCCCTTTACAAGTTTTGGACAAAAAAAGAAAAAAAAAAGAAAATCAGGATGCAAGTCTGATATATTAGTCATGTCTCTCTGTTGAATTATTATGCTATCAGGCTTCGGTGAGGCAATGTAGTTTAGAGGAATGAACACATGGTGTGGGGGGCTGGATTTCCTGGATCTCCTGCTGACTTGTTGCACACTAGTAGGCCAAGTCTCTTAGGACCTGTTCCTTACCCCATTGCTATCAACACAAGCAAGAACAGACCTTTAAACCTTCTGCCCCATCTGTGAACAGGGAGCTACATGTCCTCCAATTTTCCACCAGTCATTTCAAAACTGATAGATGTGCAAGGCTTTGAAGACTTGAGTATATCTATACTGTGTTCCTATACTGAGGGAAAGCTGCTCGAGCATAACCCCACCCACCCTCTTGTATGTCAAACCTGGTTTGGCCAATAAAACTGCTTTTGGAATGAAACCCCTCAGTCATTTTCAAGCACTCTAGGGACAGAAATCTTACGACCAGCCACAGTGGGTGTGCCTGGAGTGTCTCATTTCCAGGCTTGGGCCGTGCAAATAAAGCTTGCTCAAGAGTGAGCCTCTTCAGAAGCACTGAGAACACAGTGTGTATGTATCCTTAAAATGCTAAAGCACTGTCATAGTGGCAACCCAACCAGATGAATTTCTGAAATGCTACAACTAGTATCTTAAGACAACATATTATATGCTGTGTCCTCAATGGAGGTAATTGCCATGTTCTAATGGCCACCTCTTTTCAGTTTACAGAGAAAGGGAACAATGACTCTCCTTTTGCTGTCAAAAGCATTTGCAGCCAGAGAGCAGCAATGCCCAATGAAAGAACTGCCTTAAAAGATGGTTCATTTTTCATCTGTTTTAAAAAAGTAATTACTGGAATGTATTATGGAAAAGGAGGACCAACCAACAGGCCTGGAGACAAAAGAACCTCCTAACCATAGGACCAAGGTGCTACTGGAAACAGATTTGGTGGGAAAGAGATGAGAAATAACACTGCATTGATTTTGAGTGACTGTCTTCCTTCAAAATTCCAATACTCCAAAATAAAGGTAATATCAAATAACCCCACAAATAAATTCCCTGGAAGGAAAATAATTCTGGAGGATTTAAAACTGTAATTGTGCAAAAATGAAGTAAAAGAAGTCACCCCCCCGCATTCCATACAGTTACCTTACCACAAAGAGCTGCAAACTCATCTGGCCTGGCATAAGTCAGCACAGCAGCCAAAGCCTCTCTCCAGTTTTGCAAGTCACAAGACTGAACTATCTCTTTCCAGTTCTTGGTCACAACAGCAGTGATGAGCTGGGGAGAGAGGAGAAAAGAGAGAAAGATCTAAATGAAGTCTTGGCAAAATTTGTACCCATGCTGGGTACCCACTGCAGTGGTATCTGGGCATACAGCAGACACGACCAGGATTCCAATTTTCTGGAAGGCACAATAAGATTTGATTTACATGGGAACCAACAGAGTTAGAAAACAAGGCAAAAGAAACTTATTAACTAATGCATATGATGTAAGTACAATAATAAGCATATTTAGGCTGCTGAAAGTGCTTTTAAAATTGTTTTTACAAGTAAAGGTTAGCTTTGTCTGGTAAGAATTTAGCTATAAACACAGGGCAAAGCAACTGAAGTCACTGGTTTTGTTTCTATACTAATTCTTTGCTAACCCCACAATTTTCAATCCATTTACAAAGCTCTCTAAGCCTCTAGAAGAGTACTGAACTGCTGTTAAGAGAAACTGCCCCAAATAGAAGCAAATTAGGATTTGCATGAATAATACACAAGCCTGCCCTTTGTCTGGAGACCAAACTGCCAGTCTTGAAAGTCAAATTCATATTTTCCTTCCCCATCTCTAGTTACTCAACCTCAGATAAGATATTGATTTATTTGGCAGCTGAAATGATATTTAGTGAACAAACGGCTGATAAGGCCAAATTTTAAAAGGCTGAACAAGCACCAAATGAGCAGTTTGTGAACCTAACAGAAGCGAAAGCAAGTACATCAAATTAAAGGTGTTATAAGTTTATCATTTCTTTGTTGACAGGATGCATAGGTAAAGGGTCACTCTTCGTTGAAACTACCTTTCTCCAAAGGATGGACTGCAGAAAGGAGTATCTGAAATACTTACATTATTTTTCTTTTTCTTTAAGCCAACTTTTTAAAGCTGTTCTAGAAAAGACCTCAGAAAATGTTCACTTGCCTCCACCAACAAGTAGTAGAAACTAGAAACAGTGACCATGTTCTGCAACCTTTGGTCCCAAGCCAAATCACCACTTAAGTATGTGATCACCTTGAAACATGTGAGGCCAATGCTTCAAGCTGAGCATATTCTTAAGTGTTTGTTAGATCAGAACCTTAAAATGGAAATAAAAACCATGTCCAGTTTTGCCTCCTAAAGTTGCAATAAAAGTCCTTGATTCAAAGCGTTAGTAAGAAGTGATGCATGACTATTTCTCCTCTGACATGCATAGTGAACTTCAACTAGCAAACTGTGGCACAGTATTTCTTGATGGCTGCTCTTCTTGCTTTCATCACGTGCTCCTGTTCTGGTGCAAGTGAATAGCAGGAAGTACAGAACTGAAGGAGCACAGTCAGCAACTACCAGCAAAGCAAGAGCTGAAGAGAATAAATAACCAGATGTCCATAACACTCTTCCTCGCAGATGATATGAAATTAGATTAGTCATCTCCTGTTATAGTAATATAACCATTAAAAACAGAAAAATCAGCAAAATCTCTGCTCCACCTGATCAGAGAGAAATGAACATCCTGTCTCTGAGTACTGCAGATGGACTATGTACTGTATCTCAAAATGATGATTAGAAAAGATGCTGGCACATGCACTCGGCCACTATTCAAGCTACATTTCTATCTTTTTTTGTATACAAGGTTTTATTTAATTTTATAAGAATAAGGAGAAACAAAAGAAATAAAGGTAAAACCTTTTACTTCCTATCTAATTATCCTTTTCTCTGTTCAATTATACAATAAAGACAGGAATGCACTTTTATTTCCAATCCATTGTGTAAATTTAACCTTTGACCCATCCTCTTAGAAACCAATCTAAAAGAAAGGAAGGCAACATCAACTACAGTACTGTCAGAAATGTATTTATATACATAGGTTCCTTTTTGGTTTTCAGTTGAGAAGCTACATACCCTGGTGATTTTGCTCTGCATCTTGGCAAAGTACTTTTTCTGTGTCTTAGACAGAAGCTCTTGTCCACCTGCTATGGCTAGTATGATAGCATCTGCCATACGGTTATCATGCAAGCAGAGATTGACTGCACTTTCAAAGTTGCCAGTCAGTAAAGCCTGGGTGATCAAACCATCAATATCTGAAACAACAAAAAATTCAGTTTTTAAACAAATTTATTGCTGTAAAATTAATTTAAAATATACAGACATGCAGTTGGTTCAGGTAGCAATTTCTCATTACCATTCTGTACTGCCTAGCTGCTTTCCTCTCCAAAGCTTAATTTCAGGAAAGTGCAAAAGGACAAGTATAAACTCATCTTGGGTCAAAAAAGCAATTATGTGCATCTTGGGGAGGTGCTTTCCTGAATCAAAGCCAAAGAGCCTGCAGTATTATAGACCCGTGCTGTGGCTCCAAGGGATCTCAAATACACGGTGATCAAGCGCAAAGCAATACTTAGAAGAGATAGGTCCGAGGGTACTTCGTAATTGTCATAGCTGTTGTTTTGCTAGGTCAGTGGTTCTCAAACTTTTTAGACTTGAGGTAGACTCAAAGAACCCTTTGGAAAACGCCAGCTTTTAGATTTTGTTTTTTGGGTTTTTTACTATGAAAAAAATAACATAGCATTTATTCTGTTGCAAAGACCACAACAAGTCAGAACGTTTTTAACACCATGGATTCCCATTTGAAACATCTGATTTCATCTTGTGAATCATGTTTGCACACTAACAGTGCTGGGAGCTGGGGTGGTGCAGGTGCAGGTGCTAAGGTGTATATTTGACTGCCCAGAGGTCACAAATTCAAGGCCAAAGCTGAAGAGTTTATGATGCAGTCTGTCAGATTCCAACAAAATCTGCAAATTCTGCTAAATACCTTATCACAAGGACATGAAAAATGAAGGATTTAACAGTGCTAACACTGCATGGCATCCTGGCGCACCCCTGGAAGGACCTCAAGGTATTCCAGGCTGCCACAGCACCCTAACTGAGGATCAGTGCCACATGATGGATGGGCCACATGCACCTGTCTCTTTCTCCTCTTCTCGTCCATCTGTCTCTTCCTCTTCTGTCTCTATTTGTCTGGCTGTCTCTCTCCCTCCCTTCAGAACCTGGCTGAAATTGTAGTTTGCCAGGAGCCCCAGCACTCAGCTGTGGACCCAGGCGGGAGCTTCTGCTGTGCTGAGCAGGTAGCAGCATCACCTTCAGCCAGGTTCAGGAGGGACGGAGGGATGGGGAGAGAGACCGACAGAAGAGATGAGACGGAGAGAGACGCTGCCACCCCACAAGGTATGGCAGCAGCTGCTGCCTGGGGTCCATGGCTGATGCCATTGGCAGGTCCTGAATTGAGGCTCCAGGTGGGAGCTTGCACTGTGCTGGGAGGGTGATGGGTCAGCTGTGGACACCACTGGCAGGTTCTGTGTCTGGGCTCCCAAACCTGGCTGCGGCATCCACAGCTGATGCTGCCACCTGCCCGCTGTAGCGAAAGCTCTGCCCAGGTCTACAGCTGATACCTGATGCTGCTGGGTGGAAGGAGTCCCACCTGCCCAGCATCATGTGGCAGCTAGACATGCCAGCCTCGCGTGGGCCAGATCCAGCGACTTGGCCGACATCCACCCACGTGCCAGATCAAATATGTTGGCGGGTTGGATCTGGCCCGCAGGCCATATTTTGCCCACCCCTACTCTAACCAAACCTTTCCTTTAATTCAGGGGTGGGCAATAATTTCAGGCAGAGGGATGCTTACTGAGTTTTGGCAAGCTGTTGAGGGCTGCCCTGGTAGCCCTGCACCTTGAAAGGTGCCCCGGCCCCCTGGTTGCCATTTTGTGACTGGGAGTCCCACTCCTCCTCGCCTCCAGAAGTACTCCTTTCAGCAAGAGGTTTTGTCATCTCAGAATCGGAAAAACCCCAAATTATATTCTAAAAATCAAACAACTACAGCACTCATTAATTTGATTTCAAAAAATATTTTTGTCCCGATTTACATGCGTTTGTGTAGTGCACATAGAGGTGACTGCACAATAGCATAACATTAAGTTTTATGCTTGTATATTGTGGGTGGCAGAAGGGAATAGGTTTGTGGAAGGCTCTTAATGTGTGAGTATGTGGGGGAGGGGGCTGGGGTGTGTGAGGAGGTGCGAGTGTGGGGCCAGCATGTATGGCAGTGTGAAGGGGAGTGTGGGTACATGTGAGATGCACCATGTGAACACACACAGTCTCTCACTCCCTCATTGCTCTCTGTCTCTCTCTTCCCCTCCCTCATCACACAAACAGACATCAGCACCTCCACCCTCCCTCCCACTCCTGGCCCCAGGGTACCAGCACAGGCCTCATGCTCCTACGGTCCAGTGATGCATGTGGTGCTGGAGCAGCCTGAAAGCTGTGGCAAGTGGAGACTTCTGGTTGGGGGGCCAGGGAGGTGGGGCGAGGCAGGGCTGGCCTGGCCTTTTTGCTGGCTCCTTTTGGCTCCCCCTAGGTCCTACTTCCCCTGGCTCCTGTCATCTTTGACAGGCAGCCAGGAGCAGAAAAATATACATTTTCTAAATTTTTAGGGGCTCCATGGGCCAGATACAATGGCCTGGCAAGCTGGATCTGGCTCACAGGCCATATTTTGCGCCATGCCTGCTTTAATTTCACTGTCAGTTGGCATAATGCCCCTGCTAATGTCCTTTCCTGAATCACCACATTTACTGCATAACACATGCACCTTTCCCCAAACAGTTGGCAATGAAAAACTGGGATGCATGTCTTCAAATTAGGTAACCAATTTCCACAGGGCCTAGAGGTTCGTCTTCTGGGGCTAGGGCAGGATTCCCTCTGTCTCATCCCCACTCCCTTCCCCCGATGAATGGACAAAAGCTACTGGTTTAACCCTCTCAGAGCTGCTGCTGAATTAAGGCTTTACTGTTAAAGTGCCAATCTGCATACAAATAGGCTGTGGCTGTCAGAGACTTAACCCTGTGAGGGTTATAGGTGTGGGGAAGGAAGCTGATAAAAAGACTCTGTGCTCATCCCAGCTCAGGGATGAGACTGTCCACCCTTTTTCAAGGAAAAATCTTTTGTCATGGTGCATGTCTTATCTGGGGTGTGTGGTATGCAAATATATATATGCTGTGTTGCATTTTCTGCTGTTGAAAAGATTCCATAAATCACTCAAGAGGGGAATGCATTTCAGCATTGGGGAAAAGTAAGCTCTAGTTCCTCACTTGAGCAAATAGGTTTTATGAAGCACTTTGAGACAGGTACACAGAAGTTGTAATAGCAGTACAAGAAATTAAAATGTCTAGTACAGAGACAATAAGGGAAGTCATAATCACATTAGACATCCTGAAAGTCAGTATAGAACACTCCTTATAAAGTAAATTTAGGTAAATGCTACACTTTTTACAGCTTAGTTAGTAAAGAACAAAATAGTTGTAAGTATCATGAAATTTATATAAAGATTTTTTACCGCCATTGACAGAGATGTTAAATGTTTCTTTTGCAGATGTCAGATCTTCAGTCTCCTGTTTATTCTCTTTGGTACTCTGTTAGAACAAAAGAGTGAATTTTCTTTAGGTTATGTAAACAATATCACTACATAGTCAAGTTTGAAGACGCACACTCTGTACTCCAGGACACGGTATGCTTTCCAATTGCCATTCTCCTAAGAGGCGATTAACTTCCAATGAAAAAACTGTCATTGCTGGCATTTATTATAATAATGTTTCAACTTGATGCAATTAACTTCCCGGTACTTCTAAGCAAATTCCTGAACACACCGGCAAAGCCCCAAGTGCCCTTAATGATCTACCTAACTATGCAAATGTACAGAACTAAACAAACCGCTGACTGACCATGGTTGAGCACTCTTAAAACAAAGATGAAAGTGGGGGGAAAAACACTAAACCAGGGCTCATTTCACAGGGGACTGGCCTATTTAAGCATATGCATATATTTAGATGTGAAAGGCCAGTTTCTATTCCACTTATTAGGCATCTAAACAGACGGACACAAATAGACTTAGGCACCTACATGCACTTCTAATCCAACTTGCTCAAGTCTGTAAAGTTGTTAATATAAAAGATGGGTGATTCCTCCTCCTCGCTATTGTTTTCTGACTTAAATTTAAGGGCAATTTGGCAGTTTTTACAAAAGTAAATACATTAATGGATTATTGGGATGTGAGCAGGGTAGAATAGAATCATATTAGATGTCCAAGTCCATTTAGACACCCATCAGGTGGAACAGAATTGGGTCCTATAAGCAATAGTATTTGAATAAAAAAAAAAAGTGTTTAGCATTTCTGTGCATGCCTACACAGAACAATAAAACAAAAAAGTAGTTTGACAACATTAACCAATTAATCTTCCCACCCTCACTGTGAAGTGCGTGACCAAACTAGTTGCATTTTGCAGAAACAAACAAAAAAGGAAAGTCACTGGCTGAAGGTCTCAGCGGAGACAGCACCCCGGCATCTAACTGCTGTGGCACAATGGAGCTGGTTGGTGTGTACTGTTTTTAAATAAGCAGTTTCACATAGAATAAAAAGCTGATCTCTGCACTAATGCTACTCAGCTTCACTACAGGGAGACACTCTACTGATCATTCTTGTAAGATATTGGGCACTCTGACCCATCCCCTCAAAGCACTCAAGCTTAACTTTGGACACTGAAATCAACTGGACTGCTCATGCTTGAAGGGCTTGTGGAAAATAAGTAGTGATAGAGTGACCGAACGCCAGCAGAGCTGTGCTCACTGCAAGGGGAAGCCGCGAGCACAGCCCGAACAGCCGCGCGAGGCGTGCGTGCTGCAAGACCCCCGGCTCACGCTGCTCAGGGAGCGCGCAAATGAAAGACCCGATCTGACCGGCTGCTGGGGCAGTATGAAGGGCAAAGCCCGGGAAAGGAGAGGTGGGACCACACACGGCATCGGGAGGACTGATCACCCTCGCCGAGGTCCTGCGACCACGGCTTCCCTCTTCCCCCCGGGCGCTCCCCACGGATAGTCTGCAAGCAGACACGGTTAAAGAGCTCTCGCGTTCCCACAGTTAAAGTCTTTCTGGTTGCAGCGTTGGCTGCGACGTTTAAGGGAACTGCCGGCACGGAGCAAGGTACACAGCGCTGAAGTCCCTCACGGCAGAGCGAGGCATTCAGGTGTCTCGTGGTGCGATTTCACACAGCTTGTCTACGGTCTATTTAACTTGTAAGTAAAACATTTCTTTTCTACAATCGACTCGGAGTCTCTCGTGTGGGACGGGAAAGAATAAGAAACAGGGCACCACGTTCCTGACCCCTTTCATCCCTGGCCTGTCTGGTTGGAGGTCAAGCCTCCTCCCAATTCCTCCTCACAGGGCTTTGTTAGATGAAGGCAAAAATGTTCAGTGCCTGGCAGAAGAGAGTCCTGTGTGAGATGTTAATAAAACAGCAGAACACCTCTACCCAGAAGTTTTTTATCCTAATTTTGGAATTTAAACAAAAGCCATTTAAGAAATGCATAATCCCTGGTGAAAGTCTCTTCAAACAGTCCACCAGATTTTTAGAGCAGTGGCTCTCAGGGTTTTCAGTCACAACACTCCTCCATCACTTTTCTTTGCAATGCAGTGACAATGCCAACCAAAAACCACTGTTGAGCTCACCTTGCCTCAGTGGTTCTCAACTGGGTGCTACTGCAGCCTCAGTCAAGTAAACCTGCCCCATGTGCCTGCTGCACGTTCAGACTGGAAAGGGCTGTGGCATGTGCAAACTCCTCTTGCATTAAGTTTCTCTTTTAACCCTAAAGCAAGCAAGAGAGCCGACTTGTACTGCCATTCTTCCCAGTCCAACCTTGCACAGTATCTCCTAGTAACAGGGGCAGCACACATTTCTGGGAGAAGCATGCCAGGCAGTGGAACCAGGAAGGGCCAGAGTACAAACCAGCTTTTACCCCTGTTTTAGCACAAGCGGAGAACCCTAATTCAGAAAGAGTGCACACTCACTGAAGCCCTGCACACAGGCTAGTCTTTTCTGGCCGCCAAAGCAGTGGCAGCACCTGTGTCAGCACCCTCATGGAGTTTTGTAGCACTCCAGTTGAGAACCACTGCTTTAGAGTATGGCTCAAACCTGTGCAGACAAGCTGCTCCATGGCCAATCCCTCCCTGCCCTATATCTCATTTGCAAGACAAAGAAATGAATGCAGGGATGACAGCAAAAACATACTATGGAAAAATTGCTTTAGGAAAGAAGACAAGTGTGAAGTTAAGACAAAAAAAATAGAGGATTTTTGTTTTGGACTGAGGGGGGGTTTCATGAAAAATTAAATTTCATATTTGGTTTTAGGGATGGAACAGTGGTTAGGGAACACTGGTGTGTTATCGTTGACTTCGGGCCAAATCTCAAATATTTACTACTACCATCATAGAAACGCCTCACTGTTAGCTAATGCTGTGCTTGATTTAAATCTACAAAAAAATATTAACTTGTAAGTCAATCACAGCTTCATAATTCAACAGAGGCTATGTGCTGTAACCATTATTTTTTCCATTAAGAGTTTAATAAAATACCAACCAGTAAAATATCTAGATTTTCAAATGACAAGCATATACAGACCTTACCAGGCACTTAGAGGAAATCAAAGTAATTTAATACTGTTACTCTTACAAGCTATAAGCCAGAATTCAACACGTATATCTCTAAGTTTGTCTAGTCCGTAAAAAAAGAGCACGTTCTTAAATAATTAAGAAAATAAAGTTTTACTAAAACTAGTTCAGGATCATATAGAAGCTTGGAGCTGAATTCAAGTGACTACAACAGAGTAAAAACTGAGACTATCTTATCTTCGCTGTTAGTTACTAGTAGTGCACTTTGCTAGAGATAAACAAATATCTGTAGTATGATGTTCCCAGAATGAAGCATGACCAGAATGGATATCCACAAAATAAGCTGTAGAAGAAGTTGGCCAATTTAATTAGTGCCACACTCAAGAGCACCGAAGGCTCTCTGTCATATTGATTACTGAGATGACTAGGAATACACATTCCTAAACTGTTTCACTCTGTTCTGTATAATTTGGAATAATCAAGGGGTTTTGCAGCTGGTAGTTTTGTTCTAGATAAACAGCAGGGAGAGAAAAAAGAAATACAAGAGAAGGAAATGAGGAAGGAAGCAAAACTGAAGGAAAAAAAAACTAGATCAAGTGAAATGACAGCCCAAAACTGTGTACATGTTTAATAAACGCTGAAGAGTGAAAACTGGTTGGCTGAAGTATGCAAGGTTATGCCAACTGCGTTACTGAAGTAAGCCAATCAATCCATTCCCACCAAAATGAACACACACACTATTAGCAAAATCTCAGCCCCACAGGTGTTAATGACAGAACTCCAGTCAACTTCACTAGTACTAGGATTTCACCCAATACAGCTTTGCACTTATTATGCAGTATATTTATTACTTTATATACTCACAGCATGTACCCACAGCATAAGAAAGATGCATTAAAAAGAAAGTAAAATTGTTAAATGCAGTAGTTGGATGAAGGTAGATAAGGTTCTTTGGGAAAACCTGATATCTTTTATTAGACCAACTCAAATAGTTGGAAAAATTCTTCTTAGCAAGCTTTTGGGTTTAAAAACCCTTTGTCAGGCTGAGGAAGCATCTGCAGTTGGTGTGTGCTCTTCCTGGATGGAAACTTTTCCAACTATTTGAGTGTGGTTTAATAAAAGATGTCAGATTACCCAAAGAACTTTGTCTGCTTATGTCCTTAGAGCAACATGGCTACAACCTACACCCCTGTAGCTGGATGAGTGAATGCTCAAAATGGTTAATACAGAGGGAATGCATACCTCTCCCAGGAACTGCTCCTCAGTGGCGTGACTGTCTTCACTGTCATTTTGTACTGATTGGTCATATTCTTTAGGAGCCTTGTGCAAAAAATAGAAGATGATGTTTGGGGAAGTTAGGAGAGAGAAAAGAAGCAGTTAAGAAACAACAAAGTTTAAGAATGCATATAAAGAAGCACCACAACTTCTTTAGATTCCCAACTATCCATAAATGTATGGACAGTCCATGAAGAACAAGCTTAAAAATGCCTGACTGTAAAGTCAATTACAAAATGGAGCCATTTGTAAAAAAAAAAAACAAACCCCACCAACTAAGAAACCCTGAGCTTGATTGAACTTCACCAAAATGAGAATGGAGGTAAAGCCCTGATGCACCTGGTATCTGAGTGGGCATGCAGCACCCTGAAGAGAGCACTCTTTCAGGACTTTGAAGCCCGTAACTTCCTCCCTCCCAGCCATGTGCTGTTGCTGCCACATTCAGCCACTTGCCTGTAGCACTGGGTTACACGTAGGCAGGGAGTAGTACTTCTTTGGGGGCCTGTGCTGAGAAAGGGGGATGTCTGGGGGAGGGGAGGTTGCAGCATAGGGTAGGGTTCAGTCAGGGGTGTCAAGGTATGGGGATGAGCAGGGAACCCCTGGGGCGGGGGCACTATAGTGTCAAACCATTTCTGCAGTCAAGCAGGGTTGCCAAGCTGAGAATTAGTTTTACTGATAATCTGCAAACTTTGTACTGACAAGAAAAAAAAACAAACTTTAACTATGGTTGGTGTTAAAATCTTAAGTTTGAACCTGACCCTAGTCCAGGGCCTGACAGAAGGGCTACACTTATGTTATGTAAAACATATGTCAATAAAGAATTGTGGCCGCCAGTATCAAGTCTGCAGATTGTCAGTAAATAATAATAATAATAATAATAATAATAATAATTTTGGGCTGGCAACTATGATCTCTACTGACATTCAGGATTAATCTGCTAGCTGCAAGGGGAAATAAATTAATAAAAAGCATACACTTGCTTTATTAGTTTTCAAATCAGCCATCTGTAGGCTTTTTCTTCAATTTGAAAAATTTTGATGGGAACAGCCTTTGTACTCTAATGACAAGTTATGTTTGTAACAGGCAAGAGAGAGAGCAAGAAGCAATCTGACAGAGAATGCAGCAGGTTAAGGGCACACTTCACGGCTGCTGTAGAGCAAAGCAATTAAGTGATGTGAGAACAATGCAAAACATTCCTCCAGGAACCCATACTTAGCCAGTGAAAATGAAACCATCAGACCATATCCATGGCTATACTATATAGAGGAGGTCTGAGCTATGAGACCTTCTGCTATACCTTAATGAACTCCCTCAGGCCCCTACGAGTCAAGTACAGCAATGTACTCTGCAGGCCACACTACTCCCTTTGACAGCAGCATAGTGTGCTGACTGCTGATACAATCCTTTCTTCCTCTCACACCTGAACCTAGCCTGCACTAGCAACATGACCAATACTTCATTACTCTATCCAGAGCTCACTACCCCACCTACTTTATTCTAAATGCTCAGAGCAAGATTCTCCCTGCTGTCCACCTCGGGAGCAATGAGGGCTTACACAAACACAACTACATTTTTCCTCCAACCTCCCACTACTGTGAGTTACTACTTCTAATTAGATGCAGTCACAGGGCACCACCCTTCATTTTTAGCAGGTTTGAGAGTAGATAAAAACTGCATTACAACAAATGTGACTTGTAGAAAGAGCAGGAGTACAGGGAGAAGAGGAGCTGCTTAGATTTCAACTAGGTAAGGAGATAGCTATTTGCTCTGTGGTTTCAAAGCTGCTATGGTTCCCCTCAGACCAGGAAAGGGAGGCCACACCACAGAAGTCAGTTTCTGTTGCAATCCTTTTTGTTAACAATTCAGGTCCTGCAAAGGTGTCCTTTGCTAGCTGTACCAGTTAGTCAATGAAGATATGTCCTCCCCTCAGAGGCAACATAAAACTCCGTAGCAGAAATTAACCAATGCATTAAAATGGCAGAGCAGAGAAAGCCTCACGTCAAGATGAATCTCTCCCAAGGCAGACAGGGATCATAAAATAAAACACAATCTTAACCACTAACTAGATGATAGGAAAAAAAAATGGATAGGGAAATTTACATAGCAAAAATGTCAGTTAAAAAAAAAAAAACCTCTCAGTTCAGGAAACAGCAAAACTGGGGATGGGATGCACCTAATACTAAGTTTGCAAAACAATGAAAATCATGCTGGAATTTTCTTTTATGAGCCTGGAGAAAAATTTACCTGCAAACCCACTGAAATATCTGCCCATTGAATTCAGTTTCTTATCTAGAACAGTATTTAGAACTACAAAACTAGAAAAATATTAAATGGTATTAGAACATCCACACTGCTAAACAACTTTTGATGGAACTTATTGCTACCTTGACTATAGAAGTTTTCCCTTCTGCAATTTTGATTTCTTTGAGGCATAACATTTTATTTCAGTATTTTTAGCATAATAGGGCACAAAGTTGTCTGAGATTTCTGGGTGTTACCATAGTATGAACACTACTAACAATAATACTGCAGAATACCTAAAAATATACATCTACAGTGTCTATAGTCTATAAAAGTGTATACAGTGATTAGTGAAACTGTACTACCAGCAATCATATTTTAGCAGCAGCTGTGCCAGTATGGTTCCAACCATAGCATGGATGAGGCCTTACAATTACATTTTTTTGCAATGTGAACTCTAATTCCCAGGATTTCCTTTGCAAAAAAAAAATCTCACCTTAATATAAAAAGTTAAAATTTAAGATAATATCAGTCCATCATCTGGGCAGCATGGATTTTCTATTATCACTAATTTCATCTATTCTACGTTAGCCTTAAATGGTGTTCTAGATAAGAAACTGAGTTCAGCATGCAAATATTTTATTCTGGATCAGTGGTTTTTTTGCTTTCAGGTTACTGCCAATCCAGTCATGAAAAGTAACGTTTTACAAGTTCCCATGGACTAAAAAAGTGCTAGTTCAAAAAAGAATAAAATAAAGTAGCATGCTACTAGACACTCTTAAGGCAGTTGTCCTTTCAGTATTTATGGTAAGGTAAAGAAGCTTAAAATAAGTTGAGATTCATATGTCTTGATTTTGAAGAAATCAAGTTTTGAAGAGTTATTAACTCTAAAGATAAGCCACTTCGTGTTGTATCAATAACAGAAAACATGGATTCAGTTCAAAGGGCAATTACGGTTGAAAATGTCTTATGAAAACCACTTTCTTCTTGCTCAACAAATATTTGTCTCATATATACGCTTATGGTGCAGATCAGTATTTCAGATCACTTTACCAATACATATGTATTACAAGAACAAAAAGTAAGCAGTGGATATGCAACTGAACTGTGAAAGGTGAGGTGGATTCTAATTTGGGTTATGCATAACGAAAAAAGTTGTAAGCAAGGCTCTGAGTGCTAAGTCTTGATTGCCTGGTGATGCAGAAGCCAGAAAAAATTAATCTGGACTTTCACACTGCAATCACACTTTACAGAATGGGCATTTCTCATTACAATGCCATTTGACCTGCATAACAGGATTGAAAGATAAAATATGAGTTTTCCTAACACCTTATTTGGAATCTGAGCAGATTTCCCTTGAAACTTTGAGAGACAATCATGTTTCCTTGAAATCACATTGTGATTTTATGGAGTTACTTTCTGGAATAGACTCGCACTTCAACATTTGGCTAGAATGCAGATTACAATGAGTAAAATGACTGAACCAATTTAGTCCAAACTAAAGGAAGAAATCCAGCAGATTTTATGGGCAAAAGGCTATTATACTGAAAACTCTGCAGAACGTAAAGCATTAAAACAAGTAAGATAAAGGCTTGAAGAGCAGGCCCACAAAAGCTCATCAGATTTTAAGGGTTCCTAGGGTGCAAAGACACAGGAGATACTGAGAATTTTCTTCTGTAGAATATGAAGATACAGAGTATAGATACAGTGGAGTCATTTCATATTTCAGAACAAAGAAATTCACCTGAAAAACCAGTCAAGTTCTATTTTACTGTAGTTTAAAACTTGCACAGTCTATACAGATATCACTAAATTCTGAAGATGTACAATACTGGCACATATTCCAATTTTTTTTTTTTTTTTTTTTTTTAATTATTCTGAAGTTTTATATTCTTTTAGTAAAATATGAACTTCAGTTTTAAAAACAAGAATGCAAAATTGTAGGTCTGCAAAAGTCATCCCCTTATCTCGCTTAGGCAGATCTTGTCTCTGAAGACCAAACAACTACATCACTTCAAAAGCAGGATATGTTTTTAGGTTATAAGAGAAGTCCTAAGTAACCCAAGATTGCAAACCAAAGCAAACCTCCTCCCTTTCTGAACGTAGTTATGATTGTTACTTCCTTTCCTAAAGTTGCCACCAAGTTCCAAAAGGAGAGGTTCTGCTGCTACTTGTCACCTACAAGCCCCAGCTTGAACACATCACTGAAGGACCTCCAACCCCTCCCAGAAAATGACGACCATTTCAAGGCAGCACTTGGAGATAATCCTGTCCTGGTTTACAGGCAGCCCCCCAATCTCAAACAGCAGCTCACCAAGCCAACCGACCTTGCTACAAGCCCAGGTGGACAGTTGTGGCCCCTCATCAAAACAGACCACATCATCACTGGACCGAACAGCAAGGATAACATCTGGAGTTCATTTATCTACCAACATCATATTGCCATCTGTGACAGAGTGCGCCGGGGCCGCCCTCAATATGGCCCCCGCACCTGTCTCTGGGCAACCGCCTGCCTTCTCGCCTGCCACGTCTTTGGTGTTAATTGGTTAATTAGCAGGAGGCTGCCCTTCTACTGCACCCTCCACGAGGGGGCGCTATCTGCAGCTCCTTCCTCCCCAGTACTGCAGCCCAAGCCTCGCGGATGTCAACCCGTTCTTTCCTATCTTGGCCCCTTCCCGTTCTCTCCGGGCCCTCTCAAGTGCTGCCCCCCCTTTCCTGGGGTTCACGGTGTCCCCCTTGGACTCCTTAAATCTCCTGCCCCCTCCCTGAGGCTTGCTGTGCCCCCACTGGGCCTCCTAATCCTCGCCCTACTTCGGCTCCTCAATTCTCCTGCCCCCTCCCTGGGGCTCGCCTCTCCCAATATTTGGCACCCCTCCTTCAGGTGCTTGTCATGCTCCCTCTGGCGCTTCTCAATGTTGCCCCCACCTTCCTGGAGCTGACTGTGCCCAACTTGGGCTCCCTAATGACTGCGGCCCCCTGTCAGGGACTCCCAATGCCTGACCTTGGGCTCCTTAATAAAATGGCCCCCCTCCTGGGGCTGGCTACACCCAATTTGGGCTTCCCGTGTGGCCCGTCTTGGGCATCCCAGTGTTGCCCCTCACGGGCTTCTCAAATAGTGCCCCTCTTGGGCTTCTCAATATGTTGCCCCTATCTAGGGCCTCAGTATTACCCCCCTCCTGGGACTGACTATGCCCAACTTGGGCCTCTGAAGGAATGCAGCCCCCTTTCAGGGACTCCCAATGCCTGCACTGGGGCTTCTCAGTAGAACCGCCCCCTTTCTAGGGCTCCTCAATGCTGCCCCCTCCCTGGAACTGGGGTCTACGCACCCACGCGCTGCTGCTGCACCCTCACCAGTGCCTATGAATGCTGCGCCCCCACGGGCGCCGGGATCCCCACGCTGCTGCGGTCCCTTATGAGGCCTCCTCCTTCCCCTACAGCCTCGCCCAAACCACCGATCATAACAACAACAAGAACACAAACACAAGCCTCTGGCTACAACATAAACATAAGGCACCCAGCCACCACAACAAAAGCCTCTTGGCTAGGCCATAACATCATTGCTCCAGCCTCTGGAGCTCTTGTGAGCTACATTCACATTGTCCCTCTCCCGGAGCTCCTGCTCCTCCGGCTGCCAGCGGAGGACTGCCAGCCTGGCTCTGGCTCTGGCTCTGGGCTTTATAAGGGCCAGGCCCTGCCCCCTCTGGTCAGCTGACGCCCATTAGTTGCCCCAGCAACCTGCAGCTGTGCTGCTTAGCCACTGCCAGGGCTCCTTCCCTAGCAGTTTTCTCCTCTCCAGGCACATCTGCCATCTGTATTGGACAGACAGGGCAATCCCCATGTGAAATAATGAATGGACGCTGATCTGACATCAGTTCTCGAAAGACAAAAGCCTGTGACAGAACACTTTAACCCCCCTGGACTTTTCCATTGCTGACCTCAGAACGGCTGTCCTTAAGCAACTTTAAAAACCAATTTGAACACAAAATTGCAGACCAACAAATCATCTGCAGACTGGATTATGTTAAGTGTGATCTCAGGAAAGACTCCAGATTTGTCCCCCATTCTCTGGACTAGCTTTATAAATGCCTATGTCCCTCAGCGAGTTAATTGTTTCTCTTTTGACCTCTTCAGACCCCTCCTTTCCTCCTTTTTCCAATATCCTTTTTAGTTAAATTACTTTATTCCTTTCTATTTTAGTATCCCTTCTCTCTGCAAGTCCATTCATAGCATCTGATGAAATAGGCTGTAGCCCAGGGGCGGGCAATTATTTTGGGCAGAGGGCCACTTACCAAGTTTTGGCAAGCTGCCAAAAGCCACATGGGTAGCCCTGCCCCTTGACAGGTGCTATGCCCCCTGATCGCCATCTTGGGACTGCAAGTCCTGCCCCTAACTTCTGACCTTTGCCACCAGAAGTCCCTCCCCTCCTCCCTGAAAGTACGCTTTTGGGGAAGACAGCTTGCCATCTCAGAATGGAAAAAAACCCTCAAATTATATACTAAAAATCAAGCAATCATAAAAATATATTTTAAATTTAAAAGAAATATTTTTGTCCCAATGTGTGCATTTGTGCTGTATATGTAGAAGTGATTGCATAATAGCTCAAAATACAACCTTACTCTTATGTAGCGTGTAGAGTGTGCAGGGATACTAGGGGTACAGGTGGGTACAGTATTTGTGGAGCATGCATCTGTGGGGTCTGTGGGAAGGGTTTGAGGGTATGTGTGGTGTACACGGCAGCCCCCTGGGCACACCTCCCTGAGCTGGTCAGCACCTGCCCCCACCTCACAACAGCTAAGAGCCCACATGCCCTGTGGCCTCCCCACCACTGCCAACAGTGCACAGCCCCAGCAGGCCGCACACCTGCTCCGCACAGCCCAGCTGCGTCATGTCCTGCCGACTCGGGCATGCAGTGAGCAGCACATGCAGCTGCGACCCTGTGCACCCCGCACCGACTCTGGGCTCACCCATTGGGGTTGAGCAGCAGCAGCAGTTGGGCAGAAACTGCTCCTTGACACAAAGGAAAGAGGCCCCTCTGCCTCACTGCCATTGGGCAGTTTTTGCTGTGGTTGCCCAGAGCCCATGCTGTGCTAGGCTGTCCTGCAGCTCCTTCACCGCTGCCCAAGGGCTGTCTGGCGCTGCAGCAGTGACAGCGTGGAGCCGAAGCGCAGCTCATAGGTGGCAGTAAGAGCCACACCACAGCCTAGAACAAAAACTACCCAGCAACAGCAAGGGAGAGGGGCCACTTCCAAGGTTTCCTCTAAGGTGCACGCGTGTGTGGTCATGCACAACTAAAAGTGTGGCCACACACAGCTTTTTCAAGGCTGCGTGCCTGGAGAGGCTGGGGTGGGAGCCTATGTGGGCTCTGCTGGCTCCAGCGAAGTGCTCTGCTCCTCTGCATTAGGGCCAGGGAGTGGAGCACTTCCCTGAAGCTGGCGGAGCCCGTACCAGCCACCCGCACCAGCCTCCATCCCTGCCTTGCCTCACCTCGGGGAGGAGCAACTGCCTGCCCCAGTAAGGCTCTGCCAGCTCTGGGACACTGCTCTGCTCCCCTGTCCTGATGCCATGTGCCTCCTTGCTCCCTGAGGTGATGCAGGGGAGCAGAGCAGTGTCCTGGAGCTGATGGAGCCTCACTCGGGGCAGGCAGTGGCTCCTCCCCGAGGTTAGGCAAGGCAGGCATAGAGGCTGGTACGGGCTCCCCTGGCTCCAGGGAAGTGCTCCACTCCCCAGCCCCGATGCAGGGGAGCGGAACACTTCTCAGAGCCGACTCCAGCTCCCCACACCAGGCTCTGGCTCCAGCCCCTGGTCCTTGGCCCCCGGCCCCAGCCCCCTTTGGTAAGTAAGTGTCTCAGGCTCACAGACCAAGGAGGCGTGCTTATGGACCACTGCTCCTGAGAGGGAACATTGGCTACTTTCCCCAAGGGCTAGGCAGGGCCAGGTATGCCGTGTCTTCCCCTGGGTCCTACTACCCCCAGCTCCTGTCATCTTTGACAAGCAGCCAGAAGCAAATAAATGTTAATTTTCTAAATTTTTTAGGGGCCCTGCAGACCAAACAGAATGGCCTGGCAGGCTGGATCCAGTCTGTGGGCTATATTTTGCCCACCCCTGCTGTAGCCTCTCTGATGCAGTTAGTTTATAAAGTAACACTTGTCCCACCTTCTGTCTAAGTTCCAAAAGGAATATCTTAATATTTAAGACTAGCTAATTAAACACTGAATGTGCTCAACTATTCTTTAAAATGGGGCTCACATGAGAGAGAGCACGAGCGAGAACTGCAATTCTGCAACTATATCACTAGTAAAAAGAGCCAGACTGGAAATTTCAAAGCAATCTAAACAATTAGATAACTGAGGTTAAAGATGTGCTTCTAAATCCCTCAAACTCCTTTAGAATTGTTCAACCGGAGTGCCAACACCAAGAGAATCTTACATCATAAGAATTCTGCCTTCGAAATAATAAGCTCTACATAGAAACATCCTCTGGATCTCCTGGAGATTTTATATAGTATATTTACATCATATTTCAAGAGTAGAGGCCTGATTTTTTTTTGTGCATCTTCTTGAGCAGTGAGCATATTGCTGGTGTTTCTTCAAGCGAGTTGTATTTAAATAACCTGAGGGGACAGCCTAGAAGGTAATAATTGCATTACAGCCTTTAGTAGAAGGCACTAACTGGGTCAATACATTTTGCCCATACACGTTTTTTATTTTCACCCTGCACTCTGACCGTTTATGCTCTTCTAGTCCTACGCTCAAACGAGTATCTCTACCATTTTTTTCAGATCTATAAGCTCTAAAGTCAGTACAAATCCATGACAATTTTCAAACACATTTACCTTCTTTCCTAGATCATCCTTCTTGTACCCCAAGAGCTCAAGGTACTTGACACGAGAATCTTCTTCAAAATTTACCTTTAAAAAAAACAAACAAAACACCCCAAAGTTAAAAGAAGCCTATTTTAATTCCTGGTTTTATTTCCCATACTGTACTTTCAACTGATCTGGATAAGTATTTATTGAGAGTTAATGATCATGGACTTTAAACAAAACATACTAAAAAAGAGAATTTAAAGTGGAATCTGGGCATTTGAATAGCTACATATAGTATGTGGACTCAGTCAAACAGTTGACAAATCTCCACCGATTCCTTACGTGGAGAAAATAAAGTGTTATAACTAATCATCAAAATCACATCTTCCTGTACCAGATGGTAAATCTAAGATCTTTTGTCATTTTCCCTAACAGAAAGATGTATAAGGTGCCAAGTCAAACCTTTACAAAAGTTTGTAGGTCTTTACTTTTGCTAGAACATCTTCCAAGAGATGGTTTCTTAGATGCAATTTTCAGTCTAACTATTCCACAGACCAAAGTGAAAGTTGCCCCATTTTCTTTACATAGTGTTTTCTGTTAAAGGGTTTACCATAACTTCACAAGCACAGGTAGAAATAGTTTTGTAATTTAAATCATCAGACAACTGTTACCTTTAAGAAGGCCCACACATTTCTCTCAAAATCTGTCTGAGCCACGTCCATTTTTTTCTGACAGTAGCTGACAAATCCTTCTGACTGCACAGCTTCCTGCAGCTGATTCGAGCGGCTCAAGAACTCCTTCTCAGTGACAACCTGGCTCACGTACACATGGTGGTGTGGTGGCTGCTCAGCTCCTTGCTGCTGCTGGGACTTTGTATTCTCAAATGTAACCAACTTACCCCCAAACTGTAATTGAATAGACAATGCACCATGCATTACACAATGCAGTTATATATCACCATACACATAAAAATAGACCCATTTTATCTACAGTACATATGTACACATGCATTGGAAACATGCACGTTCTGTGTGTGCATGTGTATGGAGAGAGAGAGAGAGAGAGAGAGAGAGAATGTATGTTTTATTTGAGGTTCTGGTCTTTCAAATGTGTACACATACGAGTACTTCCATTGAGTTCAATGGGATTACCTTCATGAGTAAAGTTATTCAAGTGCCTTTCAGGTGAGGAACACAGCTTACAACAGGGGTTGGCAATGTTTTTGGGCAGGGTGCCAAAAATACCAGCAGCCTTGACTTTTAAGATGTTGGCACACTACTAGCAGATGATGGGAGAAAAACCAAGGGAAGCCTGGTCCTTGTTGTGACAGCGCAGCCCCAGCCCCTTCCTTGTTGGCCTCCCTGAGATGCACATGCCAAACAAAATTCCTTCACATGCCACACACTGACACTCATGCCAGGGGTTGCCTAACCCTGGTTTATAAGCTTCCAAGAATAGCCACTATATGTAGTTCTACAACATTTAGCATGATGAGGCTCTGATCTTGGCTGGGTCCTTTGAAAACAATTCTGAAATGAAAACTTTATGTATATCACACCTTGTTTATGTCTGTGTATGAGGTACCAAACAAATATTGAGATAATTAATAAATAAAATATAGGCAGAAGTGGAAAAGAACATGCCAAGATACAAACAGGTGTGAGAGAAAGAAATAAAAGTTTTAACTGTTTCCAGCTTTACGTAGAACAAAAGCCTACATGCATTGATACAAGTGGTGCAAAAGCCAGCATAATTCAAGGCAAAAATTACCGACAAAAGACATGATCTCGAAGTTGGCTATCAAATAACCAGGATGAGGTAATAGGAATAAACAAGTATGTAAATCATTTCTAAAGCAGTACAGATTATAGCCTATTACAGAGGTCAAATTTCCCATTAGTGTATCAACTACCAAGTAAGTAGGTACACAGTACTGAGAATAGAGAAGCATCTTGGCATAGGTATCTATTTTGAGTCAATTTAACGCTGACAGAGCAAAAGTCTGATAACCATATTTTCTCAACAACAAAAAAAGCACACCCCTGGCTATAGTATCCACCTAGATTTTGAAGGGAAGTCTGAAGATAAGAGATCTTTTAGATAAGTAGCGGCAGCTAGGGAACCAAGCCTGGTGTCAAACCTGAGTGCCAGATGGGGCCCAACGACTGACCCAGGGTGCTGGGGCTAGGGCCAGGGCCACATGCAGAGTTGGATTCCGCTTGCTGACTCTGGAGCTATGTGCTCGGTCAGACCCAGTGCACCAAGTCTGGGACCTCAGACCAGGTCCAGGGCCATCTGCTGGTTCCAGAACCACATGTTGGGTCTGACCCCGCGTGTTGACTCTGGAACAATGTGCCAAGTCCAGGACCACACTTTGACTCTGAAGTTACATGCCAAGTCCAACCCAGTACACAGCTCCGGAGTCAATGCACAGTTCCAGACACAATGCACCAGGTCTAAATCAAACACATGGTTCCAGAGCTAGTGAGGGGTTGGATGCAGTGTGCCAGATCTAGCTGCAGACCATTCCACATGCCAGCCCAATCCAGCTTCCAGCTGGGGCAGCAGGCTTCCCAGAGATCTAGAAATCTGGCAGCAGGAGGGTGGGGTAATAAGAGCAGTGGCAGCATTAATTCCCATGGCTCAGACTCACCACAATTAACATTGCCACCACCCAAATGCAGCTCGCCCTGAAATTTCCAAACCCATGATGATCCCTTTTCCTCACATACAATGTGCCCGCCAATTTTCCTCAGCTGGTTTTGGGGGAAAAAGGTGCAGGATGTATACAAGAAATCATGGCAGTTCTCCTTTTGTTAAAAAAAAAAAAAAAAAAGTGTAACTTTTGAAAATAAATAAAAAGTCCAGTCAAAGAAAAGATGGCTCAGATGGACAGGAGAACCTAGCTGAATCTCACCTAGCTAATCTGCGATTTTGATAATCCTTAAGAAATTTAGCAGCCTCAGAAACTCAAAGAACAGCAAAACGCAGCGAGGTCTCCACTACTCCTACTACGCAGACAGTGTACATACTAAGACAAGCATCAGAAAACTAAAGCAGGCATATTAAAGCATATAAACAATGTGTGTGGTGATGCTCCAGCTTTTATTAACAATTAGTTTGTAAATTTTGCTCACTGGGCTGTCAATCAAGCTGCAAAATGTAGTAATCCACAGTAGACTTCCCAAGGCATTACTGTAAATTAGTGAAGCTTTATTATACTAATCTGGACCACAAGATTGAAATTCATATCTCTGCTCAACTCTTTGTACAGAGTGTATTAGAAAAGTTACTGCAAAGTCAACTGAGTCCAGCCTGGAGTCTGCAAAGAAGATCCCACACTTACTGAAAACGATGCACCCACAGGTCGTCGGATCCACTTGGGTGGCTTCTTTAATGGTAGAACGCTGCTTTGTGGAGCCGTCTGCTGTGGAAGCTGCAATGGTGGGAGGGGCTGCCCTGTACCAAATGGATCAAGATTTCCAAAGGAGGAGGAGAGCTTTAAAGAAAAAGAAAGTAATTGCACACTGCCTGCCAAATTAAAATAAAAAAAAAAAAATCACTTGCATTCAGCAGGCTTCTTCATTACACTGGTATATATCCTTTGGCCATTTAAAAATTCTGGCATATCGAGGGCATCATTTTCCTTTGCAACTTCACATGCATAACTTAATACTTTTCAGTACCTTGTCTACCTGCTTCTGCCTCAAGCCTTCTGCGCTTCCCCCCATGATGGAGTAAATGCTGATCCGCCCATCAAAAGAAGCTGCTGAAAGGACAGCTGGGTTTCTGGGACACCACTGAACATCAAAGCACCACTGTGTGTTTGTGGGAAGTTCATACAACACCTGGGACAAAACAAAGGAGTTTTATGAACAGTATTAAGATAATAAATAATAGTAAGCAGAGCATGTATCTGCAGGACAGGAGACTATGCTTTAAAATTATTTTATGGTCTGCTGCTTTAAAATAATCTCCAGGGAATAAAGGAAAGATGGGGCTACACTGGAGATAAGGCTTTAAAGAAAAGAAGGATGGCTTTGTGATGAGGCTGCAAAAAAAATGGCACTGGGGGTTCCAGGTTCCATGCCCATCTCTGCCACAGCCTTCCATCTCGCACAGGTCCCTTAAGGTAACATTTTTACAAATGTTTCAGACACATAAAAGACTAAATCTCATTAAACATCATACTAAAAACATTGGCACTTTTGAAAATATCATTAATTTCTCCAGACCTCACTTTTCCCTCTTTAAAAAACAGATACAATACTTCTTTTCTTCTTTCTGTCCATCTCATCTGCTCAGATTACGAATTTTGGCCCTGGGACTATTATTTTTTAAGATTATGGGCAGATAAACAAATTACTTCATGTCCGGACAGCTACAGGGACCCCAGCTCATTTAAAGTTAATTTAAATGTTTGCAGTCATTTCTGCAACAACATGCAAGTGCCTAAAGCCTTAAAACCTCTATTCTGTCTTCTTCTGGACAGACCAACTGTGTAAATACAGTATATAAAAACATCCTTGTAATGTGAGTCTTACTTGCACAGAAAAGCATACAGAAATATTTTTTGTTTGCCACATTTTAATGGAAAGAGCAAAGGAATAAAGGAAATTTGATTTGTACTAAGTTCCTCGTTTAGAAAGACTTTGATCTCAGGCTATCAGCTAGCTTCTGCAAGATATGCAGACAGCCCTGAACATTTCCTAGTCACTACAGCCAGTTCAAGAAGACTTTAGCAACTAAAGGCCAAAACTCTCTAAAGACTGTTGTAATTCAAATTCTTAAGGGTTTTTAAATCACTAGTTTTGATCCACAAAGCCTTGGTGTCCCCTTTAATTAGGTCTTTTGAGGCACTCTATAAACCCTGATGGCTGTTACATGACGCGGGTGCAAGTAAAATGTAAGTGGAGATAAACGCTGGGGTGGGTGCTTTATGTTCACTTTCATCAAAATTTTATGCATGGTTTAGGGACTTAAAAAAAATAAAATAAAATCAGACTAACATTTCTGGGCAGCTTGTTACAGGCACATTTAAACACCTAGAAAAAATGCATTTATAAGTTAAAACTAGGTTGTTACTACTCTCACTATGTTTCTTTGGAGCTGAGAGCCTTCTGGTGGGCAGAATGATGGTACCTGTATATTTTCCCACCAACTGGAATCAAACACTCAAGTCGTCTTAATATAGATTCTATGCCCTTTTTTAAGAGTATTCAGCTAACATCCTGAAGGATGAAAATATTACAGCTTTTCTGGGTTGCTGGCTGTAGCCATGTTGGTCTAAGGACATAGGCAGACAAGGTTCTTTGGGTAAATGTGATATCTTTCATTAGACCAACTAGTTACAAAAATTATTCTTTGCAAGCTTTCAAGTACAAACACCCTTCTTCAGGTATATTACAGCTTTAAATTTTACATCAATACAATGAGAAATTAATTTCTACCTCCTCTCCTGCAAAGTAAAACGGCATAGTCTGCAGTCAAAAACACACTTTGGTAAAAAGTAGTCATTAAGGGTGTTCATACACATGCTCCAGGAGGTGGGAGGAGGGAGCGGAGGTACTTTAGAGTGGCTACAAGAGCTGTTTTAATTAAAGCACCCAGCGTGTCACATGTATCTGTGTCCCCACACTGTAAAATGCTGGAGGGAGCATTTTAACTGAAGCTTGTTGAATGAGCTTTAGTTAAAGCACCCCCACTGCCATTTATCAGCACAGGGACGCTGATACACATGACGCTGGAGTCTGCTTGACTATGGTAACTGCCACGCTCCAGTAGACTTGATTAACCGAGTCTGCTCCGATGCGCTGTAATTCCAGTCACAGCTGCCTTGATGCACATGTATAGTAGGGGTGTGCAAAACGGGCTGTACTCAATTTGGATTCGTCCTGAATTGGAGACAGTGATTCAATTCATTGATTTGGCTTACTGTCCCAATTTGATTCAGCTGAATCTGAAGATTTGATGCCAATTTAGAGAATCAGTGATTTGGTCATAGACACAGCTTTAAATATTTTTTCTACTCACCTCGAGGTACCAGGCATGGCTCGTAAAGGCTTCAACAACGGGGCAGATGGAGTGTCCCACAGGTGTGCAGGGGGACCCCCCCAGCGAGCTCAGCGACAGACCCAGAAATGGACCAGAAGCACTTCCAGTTCGCTGCTGAGCACACAGGGGACCCCCCCCCCCAAGCGACTGGCTGTGGGGGGACCCCAGGTGCCCCCCTCAGACCCAGAAGGCACCAGTTGCCAAGCTGGGTGGGGGGGGCGCTCCCCCATGCACTCCCCAGCAGATCTGTAAGTAGACTGGAAGTGCTTCTGGGTCTGCTGCTGAGCATGCTGGTGACACTCCTGCACTCCCGTCAGACGCTGCATCTGTCCCAGCATCTCAGCATTTACGAGCTGCCTGGTACCTGGAGTTAGGTAGAAAAAACATTTAAAGCTGTGTCTATGTCTGAATCATCGAATCTCTCCAAATCAATTCGGAAGGTTCCGATTTGGAGAGATTAAAGGGTCTCCTGATTCGATTCTTATTTGGAGATATGGCTGCCAAATCGGGCCGAATCACCGCCAATCAAATCGGCGACCAGAGCTGTGCACAGCCCTCGTGTATAGGTGCCCATGGGTTCCAACAGAACAAAGCACTTCAGCAAGTACCCAAGTTAAATGGGACTAAGCAAACAGGTTTAATCACTTGGAGGAGCTGAACCCATAAAATTTGGCAACAAAAGCAGCTGTAGTAGAAAAGGGTTTTGTCATTTAAATGGTGAAGTAAATTATGATATAACCAACCCTAACTTGATTTCTCCTTCAAATCAAACTTCTTGTCAATGGCTTTGGAGGAAAGCTCAGTCAAGTCAAAAACCAAGAACCAGAAAGTCCCTTTTCTTCCAAAACTCCCTTTTCTAAGAGCAAGAGCAGAGAAAGGGACCTTTTTGGAGACCACTTTGATGAAGATCAATGGATGTAGGAGGAGTGTGACCTAGTCAAGACTTTTACTGTGTACATGGGAGAGGAGTTCAGGGTTCCTGCAAACATCACCTGGTTGGTTTGGGTTGTGAAAAGGAGAAGGCCAAACACATCCAGGCAAACATGGACAAAAGAAAAAAAAAGAGTTTGGAAATGCATACACTTTACAAAATGCTATTAGCAGAAATGAGAGAAATGGACAAAACTGAACTGACAGTGTCCCCAGAAGTGGGAGGAAGTTCTCTGTAGCATGGTCTTATTTTGGTTTAAATTATAGAACTAGCAGTAGGAGCCAACTGATACCACTGGTATTATGACTTTTAAGACCATATGTGCTTTTCCTCATTTGGTTTGGCTGAAAAGGTTTGGATCCGAGAAGTTAATACTGGCTTGAAGAACACAGTAAAAGAACACTAAATTAGCATGACTTGCTTAGCCCACATCACCATATCATCTCCGCAGAAAGTCAGATTGTTCACTACAACTACCCACAACAAGCATTAAGACAAAGATCTTGCGTTTTGTGAAATTTAAAGATGGTTTGCATATAGTACCTCTCCTGTGTTAGGGTTAGAACAGACAATCTTAGCATCTTTTCCACAGCTGAGTAACAACTCAGAATCTGCCATACTCCAAGCAATGGTCAAAACACCCCTGAGTGAAAAGACAGAGCAAAATAAAAATTAATATAATTGGAAGGTGATTAATGAGGTACTCTTACATGGAAGTGTCTAGAATATCTGACCTCTTCCCCTTTCAAGATCAAATTCTCCTCTCCTGTTAGGGTGAATGGGAAAGATGTTGCCAAGATGTTTCACTGCAATAGGTTCTCTCTCCTTTCTGCACTGGGAGTCATGAAAGTGCAGCCAGCAGTTAAAGGCCCAATTCAGCAAGGAAGGCAAAATGTCACATCCAAGGATTTAAAAAAAAAAAGATGCGACTATCACTGGCAGATTGTCTAATAAAATGTATCTTTGGCATACAGGTACACTACAGTATGACTATGTTTTGGTTATAGGTTTTCCAAAATAGCAGGGTAAAAACTGTTTCCTTAATAACTTTGGCAATTTTCTTTTTATTACTAAAAAAGTTAACATTATCGGGTCATCTTTTTGGGTGTGGCTACAGCACATGTTCTTGGTGCCTTTTACCTCTAAGAGTAACAAAGTCCTATACAATATTTTCAGACTATGCATGCATCATGTTGGCCAGAGAAACCAAAGAGAAGTTTGTGGAAAGATTTATCAGGATATGCCCAAATTTAAATGAGAGAGACAGAGTCCACAAACCATCACAGCATTAGAATTCTGAACCCAAGATGTATAGACTACTGGACAACTATACCTGGTGTGATTTTCCAAAACACGAAATGGAGAGGAAGCAAACCTAAGATCCCACATCTGAATCACAGGCAACTTGTCATCTTCTGAAGCCAGGACCATCTGTGTAGCCACATCAGGATGCCATGCCAAGCCTGAGCAATGCATCTGAGAAACAGAAGAATGTATGATAAGATGATAATCAAAGAATACTACAGAAAAAAGGAACTCTTTGAAACAATTCTAGATGCATGGAAAAATGTAGGCTTAACCCAAGGGCAGGCAAAATATGGCCTGTGAGCCGGATTAGGCCCACCAGACCACCCTATCCCGCCCATAGGGCCCCTAAAAAAATTTAGAAAATAAATATACAACTGCCCCTGGTTGCCTATCAAAAGACACCAGGAGACAGCAGCAGGACTAAGCAGCCACAGCAAGAAGGCAGGCATGACCACCCCCCACCCCCCCCAATTCCCCTCCACACTGCCAGTCAGAAGTCTCTGCCTAGCAGAGGGTTCTGGCCGGGGACCCTGGGGCTGTTCCTGCCTCCCTGCACCAGAGGGAAATTCAGATAAGAAGGAGATGGCGGGAGGGGGAGAGGCAGGGGAGGACCGTGGATGATCGCCCCAGTCCTCAGGGCTGAGCCGGGCTGGCTCCTGTAGTTGAGGCACTGGAGCCAGTAACCACGTGGTGCCAGAGCAACTGGTGGCCAGTAGGGGGAGCAGGGAAATGGCTGTGGAAGGCAGGGAGAAGGTGTGCGGAGCGCAGGAACAGCTGGGCAGGAATGTGGGGCCTACACCCGTGTACCACGGTCAGTGTCAGCGGGGGCCGGGAGCAGGGTGGCAGGAGCATGGGGCCTGGGCTGGCAAGGGATCTCTGGAGTGAGGCTGGCTCCCTCCTCTCCCACCTGTTGCTGCGCTCTATGTCCCCACTGCCTGCCTCAGCCATTTCCCTGCTTTTCTGCCCACAGCTGATGCCGCTCTGGCACCATGTGGTTCCTAGCTGCAGTGCCAGGCTGCCAGACTCAGCAGGAACTGGCCCTGCCCCAGGGGTGCTCAGCTGGCTCCGTGTCGCGCCAGGCAGGCTGTTCTGGTTCCTGCTGTGTCTTTCGGTCTTAGCCGTGCAGCTGGTACGTGGTGCCAGAGCGTCAAGTGGGGGTGGGGGAAATGGGGAGGCAGCATGAGAAGGGCAGCAGTGGCAGGCAGAAGGGGGGAGTGGCGGTGAGCAGGAGCACAAGACCTGCGCTGGTGCCCTGGAGCCAGGAGCAGCAGGAGCGGAGCCAAGGCTTGGAGAAGTGGAGTTTCTGCCTGTTGCAGGGGAGCAGGTTGGGGCGGCACAGCTGTGGGCAAACCCTCCCTGCATGCCACATCCCTCCACAAACCCCATACCCACCCACACCCCCATCTCACACCCCCCATGCCTATCCACTCCCCCACACACCCCACAGATGCACAGCCCCCCACAAACCTACACCCCCCAAAAATGTAAGAGTAAAGCTTCATTTTTAGCTATTGTGTAATCAAATTAATGAATGTTGAAGTACACATTTGATTTTTAGAACATAATTTCTTATTTTTCTGGTTTTAAGATAGCAAACTCCTTTACTGAAAGTAGTACTTTTGGGGGAAAAGGGAAGAGACTTCTGGTGGCAAAGGCCAGGGGTGAGACTTCCAGTCCCAAGATGGCAACCAAGGGGCAGGGCACCTGTGAAGGAGGGGGGCGGGGGGCTACCTTGCGGCCCTTGATGGCTTGCCAGAATTCGATAAGGAGGCCTTCCACCTGAAATAACTGCCCACCCCTGGCTGAACTGAACATCTATTGCCAGCATGTAGCTGCATTATTCTGTGACAGGACTGCTGGACATATTACAGCAGGTTGTGATCAAAATTTACTTTTCTTGCTAAAGAACAGATAATTGATGGGTTGTACCCAGCATCCTCAAGTCGCCTATTGTAATTCTAGGCACTAGGGTGAAATAGTTCCCAACTCAGCTCCTTACAATATTTATTTGTAACATCTAGAACGCTATTTGAAATTAGAGTTTCATTGCATCATTCAAAGGGTCACTGCCCCATGGTTCTGGTTCAAATTTTATATTTTAGTATAAAATATAAATGAAAAACATCTATATTTCAGTACAGAAGATATCAAAGCCATTGTATAACCATTTTCATGCAAAGTATGCAGATTTTAATGAAAATCATTTGCTGGTGTGTAATGGCTTCATGGCAAACATAATAGCAAGACTCAAAGTTGAAAGAGATCAGTCTACGAGTCATGGTCTTTACTGACATATGCACTAAATGCAGATGGTGAAAAGTAAATCATATATTAAGACTGAAATACCTTATTCAAAAGTTTATTTTTAAACCGCTGATTCCTCTCCAAAGGCTATTATAGGTGTTGAATCCTTTACCAATATAAGTATCTATTTATACGAGTAACTAATTTCCCTTTATGAATTTGTTTGTAAATTTAAGATGGCCAGCAAGCAGCACAAGTCCTTATGTAAAAAGATACTGCCACTGGGTGTCCTATGGCAATCAGCCTGATGTGGACTTCTCCTTTATGCGATCATAGCACAGCTCACTGCTCAGCAATGCATTCAGGTGAGCTCTAGAAGGAAGCTTGCTTGAGGAGGTCCTCTCTGGGTGAACAGTGTGGAAGCAAAGGATGGTTAAGCCTCAAGGGAGGAGAGAGAAATTCCTTAGATAAGAGGAAGATGACCATTAAACTGTCTTGAAGGACACAAGACAGATAGCCTCAAGGCAGGAAAAGTTAGTTTAGGCAACCCTTTGTCTTGAATCTATAAAAGGCTGATTTGCCCTGGATGTGAATTAGAGAGGCCACAGCAGAAATCTTCCTGTAAGGGTCTCTCTCCAATAGCTATCGAAATAAAGTTTCTACCTGACCTGATTCCAAATTCTACAGTGTGTTTTTTCCAAGGAGGCATGAATTCATACCTCCTCCCCCAAGCTCCTGTGGAGAGGCTCGGGTAAAATCAGTTGCTGCACTCCTGACCGGCTGCTGTGCCCCAGAGAAAACAGAAGTTCTTTGAACCTGCCACCTGAGCTACAAGATCCCCTCATTGTAGAAACAAAACTATTCAAATCCACTCAGAAATGCACCATCCACTTTAGTCTCTTTCAGATGCATAATTTTCAAGATTATGCCATTTCAATCTATTTTAATGAAGTCTCTCTGTTGCAGCGCTGAATGGATTAATACTGAATTTATCAATATGATGCATTTCCCAGAACCAGCCTGAGTTCTCACTGCTGGGAATACTGCCCCTTCCCTCTGCTTGAACTCTAAACTTCCAACCATCCAGGCCCAATTTTAACAGAATAATTTGCAAAATTAATTGTCTAAAATACTATGCCACCAGATAATTATTCCTTAAAAAGTTAACAGATCCTCCATCAGTCTAAAAAGGGAGGCAGACATATAGGTCCCTGCATCACTTAAGAGTTAAAGGAAAATCTGTGTGGTAATCTGTGTTCGTTAACAAGAATAAATCTAACATTTTTGTATGATAATTCATACACGCTTTTGAAATGTTAATGAATTACCCGGTTGCTGTGGTCGCTGACTTTGATGATAGGTTCATTTTTCCTGAGATCCCACACAGTAGCGCGGCCGCTAGGACTGGCAGATGCCAAGATGTGCTGGACTTGCTTGTTCCATGAGATACAGCTGATGTCTTCTAAGGGCTGTTGGGAGCAAAGCACGTCTCAACGTTACCTTTTGCAAAAAGGTACTCAAAATCTTTTTATTTTAGAGCTACATTAAAAAAAAAAAAGATTTTAAAACTTATACAGGAACATAAAATGTTTGTATGGATCTTATTTCCAGTAGAAATTTGAGTAAGTATTTTAAAGGAGAGTCTCTCACCTCATCAGGTGTTTATCAAGGACTAAAATTCAAGGTAATGCTTGCAATATGCTATTTCAGTTCTGCAAACACTGATTACTACTTGGAACTGATTCAATTCTGTATGTTTCCATGAGATCTCAATTCACTTAAATAATCTGCATATTTTTCAGTTAGATTCCTTTATTTCATGTGAGAAATACAAATCTAATACCTGCGTCTTAGTTCCTGGGGTCATTGGTGTGGCAAAGTTGTTCAAATCCCAGATATAGATTTCAGACTCATTAGCACCGGAGGCTACAAGATTTGTCTGGGAAAAAGACATACCAATAGATGTTAGAGTATTTCCAACTTTAGCCCTTACCTTCTCAAATCTTGTGCATCAGTCCCTAGGAACCATGTCAATGTATACAAGCTCAGGATGTAACCCTTTATGCAATGTACAAAAAATCCCAGATTCCTTAAAATTTCTAATGCTATTACTGGTCAGGGACCTATGCACCTCGCAGCAAGCTGGACCTAAATTCTAAGGGCAACGTCCATGCCTTCTAAAGCATACTTGTGCAGAAAACTGACGTGAAAGCAGTGGGGCTGCATAAAATGACCTCACCATGCTAGTGTCCCAATTAAACGAACAGTTAAACAGGTGATTAACTGCTTTCATATTAACTGCTTCCATATTACTAGTCTCCACTGACCTCTAGAGGCCAACACATGTGAACAAAGTTACATACATGGTTAAATGTCCATCAGATCAAAGCCTGTAAGAATATTTCCTGGATTAGAAGCAGCATTCAAAGCCATTTTGTAGACAGACAATGAATGCCACATTAATAGCAACAGAAACTGAGCCAAATGAACTCAAGAGAATACAGTTACTTGAACAGTGGGCTTTGTTCGCACTTTAATGCTGTTGGCAAAACAAGGTTCCAACCATGTAGCAAACCAGAACAGAAACAATGGGATTTAGGCAAAGCATAGTGAACAAATTATTTTCTTAGTAAAAGTAGTTCAAAAGAAAAAAATTAAACGTATTGTTTATTAAATCAAAACAAATTGATTTGTCACAGATCAACCATGAATGAAAAAGGCTGCTGTACCTTGAAGGTAATTTATGTTTAATAACAATAATTACCTTATGGTTAAAGCCTTATTATTTTCAAGAACTCTATTCTATGCAAGAAACTATGAGTTGTAGGCTCCAACATTTTCTGGGTATTTACTGGAACCAAAAATACAAGTGGCAGGGTCACAAAACTTTCAGAAGTAAATATTTACTTTGTAATGGTTTCAAGGATGGCAAAATTCAGCAAATATTTATTTTTTTTCTACTGACTAGGAAAACTCTGAGGCAGCAAATTAAAACTGGAAAGTGACACTGGCTAGAAACAAAATGAAAAGTCAGCTTCATTTCAGAGTCTAAACTGAGCAAAAAAAACCAACCTAAATGCTGAGAAGCAAATTGCACTTTTGAAAATCATTCCTTTCAAATAATTATGGTTTAATAACATTTTAATTAAATATGCAATAATATATAACAGCAATACTATCTTCAAAGTTTTGCAAGGGAAATAATTTATTTTAGTATTTTATTAATCTATGACAGTGTACATTGAATGAAAGAAGTCTCACCTGGAAAATATTAACATCCAGACCTCTTACTGGTCCAGTATGCTTGTCTTTCTGGGCAATTATGACTTCGCTGTCTCCAGCTATAATTTTAGCTGGGTCATACAAAATAACATTTCCATTTTCACCACCTGCAATCAAAACTCCTGAAAGACTGCCATCTGAAGCCATTCGATGAGGCCCCCATATCAGCTTATGGTACCTAAAAGATACAAATTAAAACAATTTAAGAAAGTGCTCGTTGACAGATTTGATGTACATCTTGTTTAACTTTTCAGACAACGTAATGGAAACTCTTAAACTGGTGCAAAACCCAATGCACTGAGCAACATATATTGTTTTTGAACAAATATTTTCAAATATTCAAATATTTTTCTTAACAAACAATATTTTAAACATAAGGAAAAATGTTGCTAAGTGGTAAAATTAAAAGTAGAAGACTAGGGATGCCTAGGTTTTATAGGAGTCTGTAACTGACTCTCTTTAGAGCCCCTCTGTGACAAGTTCAACTTCTGCTCACCTCAGTTCAAGACTCCAAAATAGGTCAATGCTTAGCTAGTTCACAGCGGTTTTGAGAGAATGTTTGCAAAGAAGACCCTGAGTGAAAACTAAGCATGTCTAGCTACTAGAGAAATCAAATCTCTGATATTTGTCACCACTAGTTTGAGACAGATGGAGTCTCAAGAAGAAGAGTCTCCCTGATGCAGATGAGAAGAGTTTCTGTATTTTTGCCATTAAAATGATCTTTTTTACTTCAGGCTCATAAAGTGGCCCATCCTGCACATAAACAAAGAGTGTGCTACTTGGAGTGCTGTACTGAGAGCCTGGAAGATAGGTTTAGATCTAAAATATTTCCTAGTTAAAACCCCCCAGGGCGAATCTATACTCACACCCAGATTTTGTTTTTTCTAGGCGAGGTTATTTTAGAAGCAAATCAACATTCTGGTGTATTCAACCATTCAGACAGTACATTTATTTTACATAATTATGGACGCACCCTGGCACAAAAAGGCCTTTATATATTTGGAAAGCAAACCAAAAAAACTCTGTTTTTTATTTGCATTTAGATTAAGTCACCATCATGTTAACAACATGGTGGTCAGTGCTAAGATGAGGCAACTTCGGCGTATTCAGTTTATCATTCTGAAGACCAAGGGCAGGAAGAGTGTATGTAGCACAACTTCTCTCTGCCTGTGCATGTCAAGTTTCAAAGTCAGCAAGCTGGCCAGACCCCGCAACGCATTTAACAGGGGGAGCATGCGGACATTTTACCAGAAATGACACATGGCAAGACCCAAACACGTCTCAACACTACAAATCTTAAAAAGTAAAGAGGTGTGTAGGAATCATTCGAGTTAACTGTATAGTGATTTTCCTCCTGTGCTCTGGTCTTTGAAGTATGCTTCCAAAAGGTTCAGGATGTTTCTGATACCGAAATACTTAGCAAATCTCAGTATGATCTTACTTTTAAAAGGCCTCATCACTGGACCGTGAACTGAAATATAGGCTGATGCATCTGTCAGCAACTGGGATATGTTTCTTTGTAAAGTAACAAATTTGTTGCAATACATTCCATGGGGCAGATTTAGAGACAAATACCTGGGCAATAGGGATCAAGCTCAAATTTCTGAAGGCATGTAAAGGATGCCCCGAAAATCTTGAAATTGAGTGAGCTGAGGGAAGCAAACTCTTTTAGGAACCTTTAAAAAAAAAAAATCTCAGGGTTTTAAACTAATGTAACCATGACACTGGAAAAGAGCACAGTCTAAAATCCTTCTCTCAATGAAGTCAGTGGCAATTTTGCTTTTGATCACTGGCAGAAGACTTTGGGCAGCAACTGCATGCCATTTTGCGTCTCACAAGCTACATCATGTCAGTAATAGCAGGTCCACAAGCCACAGACAAGTCTTTAAGAACCCCCAGCCATATCTGTAACCAAAGCAACCGGGAAACCATAGTTCCAATAATGTACATTAAAACAATGGCTACAATATTCTAAAACTCATGTCCACCCCGCCACAATGACCTTAATAGTCAGGCAAAAGGCAGTGCAGTAGAATGGCATCTTTTAGAGAAACTCACTCAGAGGCATACACTGTTATCAGCAACAGCTTACTGTGTCAAGATGCTATGAATGGACCTGCAGGGAGGAGAGGTTCTGAACAGAAAGCAATCATTTAAAGTTTAGGGAAGAGGGGAGGAAGGGAGAAAGGGCACTGCAGAAGTATCGGGGTTACAGAAGCTAGCCCAGGTAATGGGATAAGAATCCATAGTCCCTGTTTAGACCATACTTAACACAATTCACAGACCATGGATGATTTATTGTTCCACAATTTCACATGCAAGTCAGTTTTTACATTGATGACATCTTTATCATATGCACATATGGGAAGGAAATGCTACAGAAATTCTGCCAGAACTTTAGAGTTGCACCCCTCCGTCAAACTTACTATAAAATATTCTACCCAGCAAATTCATTCCTTCAATGCCACTGTGAAAGCTAAAATGACCACATCACCACTGCACAGTATTGGAAATCCACAGCCTTCTACAGCTATGTCCACAACACCAGCCTTTACCCAAGCACACCACTAGATCCATCTTCTATAGCCAAACTCTATGATACAACCATACCTGCCCAGATCCTATCAACCAGGATGCACACATTATGGATCTGGAGCAAGGGGGTCTACACTTATAATATAATCCCCAAACCATAGCATTCAGATAAACAAATCCAGACTCAGACCCTCCTCTTAACTACCACAATGCCAACTCTATGATAAGAACAACAGAATCCTTGGGCACCTGCACACGTGCAGCAAGACTGGTCCAACGCACTGTAATTATAGTGCATCGGAGCAGAATCAATTAATCGAGCAGACTTGAGTGTCATGTGCAATGTCCCCATGTTGAAAAATGGTGGCAGGGGCACTTTAACTAAAGCTCATTTGAAAAGCATTTGTTAAAGCCACCCCCGACCCCGCGACATATTTCAGAGTGGGTGCACTGCACTGATGCACATGATGCTCTGGGAACTTTAATTCTAATTAAAGCAGCTCCTCCCCCGAGTTTGTGTATAAATGCCCTTGATCATCACCTACAGCCCCTATCTTGAACACCAAAGACACATCACTAATGACCTTTAACCCCTCCTTAAAAACCAGCAATTATTTCAAGGCAGTCTTGGGGGACACACACAGATTATAACACCTGGCTGATTCACCTACACCCTCTACCATCTATGTCATCAAGTGTTTACAGTGCTCCTCTGCTCTTGACATGGGACTGATGGGGCAAACCCCTCCATGAAAGAATGGACATCAATTTAACATGCATTCCAAAAGACACAAAGGCCTGTGGCAGAACACTTAACCTCCTTGGACAGGCCATCGCTGACCTCAGAGAAGCTGTTCTCAGATAACAAACCTTAAAAACGAACGTGAACATGAAATTGCAGAACAACAACAACAACAACAAAAAAATCCATCCGCAGACTGGAATATGTTAAGTATGTTCTAAGCAGAGATTATAGATTATCATCCTATTACATGAGCTAGCTTTTATAACCCCTTTGCCCCTGTTTTTCTGCTACGTTTATATCACTGTTACCTCTCTCAGCAGTGCCCTCTCCTTTCCTTCCCCCTTCCCTATCATTTAAATGACTGCTTTCTATTCAGAACCCCCACTTGCTGCAGGCCCATTCAGAGCATCCAACAGAGCAAGTTGTTGCTGACAACACTCTCTGCCCAGCTTCCTGCCTAACTTCTGATTAACACAGCAAACTACTTCTCTGCCTTCATTTCTCTTATCTTTATTATGTTAATTAGCTCAAGCCTCTAATCAGATTCAGTGTAGTTCCCATAAAGCATACATTTGCACCAAGAACATAAATTTAAAGCTCCAGTTCATACCTGTGAGAAGAGGAGAAAGTAGCACAGGACTTCATATCCAGTGAAGGGTCAGACAAGTCCAGCTCAAACATTTCTAGGGAGGCACTGGTACTGAAAGTTGCATCCAACTGCTGAGCAGATGTACCTACAGAGAAACAGATTATTGTAAATGATATACATTAAAGGTACACTATTGTATAAGAATGGAGCTGCACATCATTAAAGGCATTAACAAACACAATAGGAATATGACTCCAGATTCTAAGGTACCTACAACATGAAATGTGGACAGGGATTTTGGTTGGGGTTTTAAAAAGAGAGTTGAAAAGTAGTCCCAGGTTTTTCACTTTTCCCCAAATTCCCTTTGTTGGTTTTAGAGTCTTTAAAAAAAAAAAAAAAGAGAGGGAGACAGCACAACAGGGAAAGAAAAGTTTATTTTCCTTGCGGTTGTTTTTGTGGGCTTTTCACAAAAGAGATGTAATGCAAAAGTTGGCTGATGTTCAATAGCTTAGGCCAGGGGTTGGCAACCTATGGCCTGTGGGCTAGATTCAGCGTATAGGGCCTTTTGATCTAGTTTGCAGACATGGGGCTTTGGCAGCTTTCAGCAGCTGGGGGTTTCAGCACCAGTAACCTTCCTCTGCCACTGCAGGGAGAAACAGTGTTGGTAGGCATTTGCCTTGTGGTGCTGCGGGCAAAAGCAGTAGTGGCAGCTGGGTCCTAGTACCCACCTATCTGACTACCTCTGACCCACACTGGGCAGCCTAAAGAAGTGGCAGACAGCTGGTATGGGCTACCAAAATTACAGACTAGCTGCTAGCATTGGTAAAAACAAAGAACTGTAATCTCATCAGTTGAGTAAGAAAAGCTTTGAAATACAGTAATCAATGCTGCAGTATAGATAGGGGAAAATGCATTTTTACAACGTGTAAAAGCACGGGCAGGCTGAGTGTATGATTTATAGGGAAAGCTGCTATGTCATGACTTGGAAAGTTACCTTCAGTAGACACTGCACTGCATTCTCAGTTACTGTGTCAAACTTCAGCACATTCATTTTCTATTCAAAGCTTCCACTATAGCCACTGTATCATAATATAGGCTGTATGTAATTACAAAATCCCTCTCATAGCATAGAGGTCTTCAAGGACTTACCCGTGGCCAGGTAAATGGGATGATGTTGGGCAGGACTCCATGCTTGAATAGCAGTGCGATCAATCTCCTTGAGCTTCATCCTGCTAAAACAAGGCAATTTTTTTAATAATACAGGGACACTAGACAGAATGGTACCAAGATAAACAGTGAGGAAGTGTGCTGCACATGGACTGCTAGGTATGGCAGGCTTTTGTTGAAAGGAGGATAACACTGAAAATTTAGCTACGTTCAAAAGAAATAAATAAATACTTGCTAAACAGGTTGAAGGTATCCCAGTTAAACTTGGGAAGTACAGCATCACACTTAGAAAGTCATTTCCAAATCTATAAGCAACACAGCAGCAGAGAGGGAACTCAGTCATAGTTGACTCCAAGACAAACATGAGTCCACAATGTGACAAAGTGATCAATAACGCTAATCACACTTTATCATGCATTAACAGGTGCTTCACAAACAGGCCTAATGAGGTGATACTTCCCCTCTATGTGGTATTGGTAAGGCCACAGGTAAAGTACTGCATCCAGTTTAGAGCGCCACACTTCAAGAGGGATGTAGACAACATCGAGACGGTCCAGAGGAAGGCTACTCAGATGGTTAGGGGCCTGCTGGTAATGTCCTATGAGGAGAGATTGAGGGACCTGGATCTCTTCAGCCTCCATATGAGAAGGCTGAGAGGTGATCTTGTGGCTGCCTACATGTTCGTCTGGAAGGGGGCAGCAAGGAATAGGAGATACTCTGTTTGCCAGGGTGTCCCTTGGAATAACTAGGAACAATGGCCACAAACTGAGGGAGGGAAGAATTAGACTAGACATTAGGAAGAACTTCTTTATAGTAAGGGTTACCAGAAACTGGAATAAGCTTCCAAGTGAAGTGGTGCTCTCCCCTACTTTGGAGGTCTTTAAGGCACTGGACAAACACCTGGCTGGGGTGATCTGATCCCAACACACTTTCCTGCCTAGGGCAGAGGTCGGACTTGACTGATTGATCAAATACACAATTTCAATACCTTAAGTTTAGATAATGGAGGACTTTCAACTGATTCTAATTTTACTTGAGTCTTGAAAATTCTGCAACCATTCTGACAACATAGACCCAGATTATAACACTATAAACTCTATTTATTAAGTGAAGTATGTACTGTGTACTCTACTTACATGCATACAAGATAAGCAGGAATACAGCATGACATGCATATAGCATAATTTGGTTATCTGCATACCAGTTGAGTGCATAAGCTATGCAAGTGTGGTCCATCTTTTGAAGCCCTGCTGTCTTCTTTGTGATGCAAGTCCAATTAACTGAAGTGTGGAAGGGAAGCAGCTATAATAGGACTGCTATTAGAAACCTTGAAAAAAATGGACAGGAGCTAGCCACTTACACAGCTGGCAATAACTCAACACTGACAGTGCAGGGTACCTGCTGGGCTCAGTTTACATGGAGCCTGAATAAGTGAATACTCTGGGCTAAGCACAAAATCTTTTCTTCAGTCCCAAAGCTATGCATTTAAACATAAATGTACATAATAATCTGCCTCAAGTGTTTTCAGATGATTTCAAGACAAAAGGTCTTTCCAGCTGTGCTCCTGGTAATTCCTTATGTCATTCATCTGAATGGTGTATTCTTTAAAGGGAATATTTTTATCAAGTTAGTTTATAACATCTCAAAAGGAATTTAACAAATTGCATTTATCTACATAAGCAAACTGGGAGGTCAATAGTAATTGTTTCTCCTGTGGATATACTTCCTTGCAGATCTTCATTCTACTCTGAGCTATGAAGGAGTTTCAAAAAGTATACAGTTTATGTCACATCAAACCAGAGGTACCCTATCAGTTTCCATCATCCCTATACCTGTGCAGCACAATGTGGTGCCATATAGAGGTACCCAAACTAGCATTGCAGGCCCTGGCTCTGGAATGAGAAGTATTAGCACAGTGTAGCACTAAGGATAATCATCCTGACTGAGACGCAGGGTGCGGCAAGGCACTAACATGGCTACAGTGCTTCTAATTCTGCATCATGGGTATGCAGAGCTAGGTCAAGTATCTCTGCAAAGAGCTGCCTTGAGCTGTAGAGATACTGGTGCATGTGCTAGAGCAGTGTTTCTCAACCAGGACTTCTAATGTCTTTAAAATTCTTCATTAACGATTAATGTAATACTAAAATGCACGTAAACATAAAAAAAAAATAATACACTTCTTGGAAAAAATAGGGTTTTGTTTTTATCACGGTGTGACCAGAGGTTTTTGACAAAACGGCTGGTGGGACGCAAGGGGCAAAAAGTTGAGAACTGCTGTGCTAGAATACCTCCCATTCACTCAGCACTACAAGGGAGTCGCTCTGGAAACCTAGGATGTTAGCTGCAGAAACACTTTCCAAACTTCAGTGGACACAGTTCAGTTGGCAGGTTGGCCCTGAACCAAGCGTGTTCCAACTCACTGGGGTAAAGAAGACTATGGATGGATTCAAAGACGACTAAAGTCCAACACTGCAGTCACTCTATGAAATACTAAAGGAAAAGGTGACTACTTGGTATCGACAAGCACATAAGACCCTAAAGCGCACCGGGAAAATCTGGGAGGCAGACTACGCACACTGCTCTGTCTAGCGGGGCATAAGATAAGAATCCTAAAACACAGAATTTTTCTGTATGTTGTACCCCTCCATAAACAACAAGCATGTATAAACCCTCCTCTTATTTTTCACCTGTCCTGTAAGTATAGTGGCAGATGGCTGTCCACTCTCTACCAGGGTGTACTGTGTCCCTTAACAGAGAGGTTGTCACAACAGCCACACAGACCCCAGCAGTGCATTTACCAACGCTGAGGAGCCAGTTGCCCTTTCTGAAGAAAATGTGACAAAATGGCTCGCCTCCCTCCTATAGCCTGCTCCCTTGCAAGCTTCTGCAGGCAACTCCGTGGCTTGAGAACTGGACTCTTCACAGTTGCCTCAAGACCCATCCAGGAGCCGTGGCAGGTTCATCCTCAAACAGAGGGCTTGCAGAGGATGGGAACAAAAGGTTAAATCGTACCAGCCCTTTAGCACCCCAGAGCAGGCTGGAAGACCACCTATGGAGCAAGCGTGCGCTGGTGCCTATTCCAGAGCCCAGTCCCAAAGCAGCTTCTTCCCAGTTGCATCCTGAAACTGCCACCCATGGCAATGAAAATCCGGCCGGCCGAGCACCTCCCAGTCACCACCAGAGCTCGGCACAGGCGCTGGCGGGGCGGACAGACAGCCTGGTCCCCAGCGACGCAGCACCTCTCCCGGCACATGCACCCGCAACACCTCCTACTCACAGGGCCAAGCGAGGGGGAGCCCCCAGCAGCGCTGCCTGCTGCAGGCGTGGGGAGGGGTGAGACACCCTCCATCTTCACCACTGCCATCCCTTCTCCAGCCGCGACCCCAAGGCAGGGCTCCAGGGCACCCCCCTGCCATGCCATACCCAGTGCTGCCGGAGGCTGAGGGGCACCAAAGAGGACGGGGGGCAAGGGGTCCCCGTGCCCGCTGCCCAGGCCGGCGGCTGGGAGGCGAGGCCAAGCCAAGCCAGGCCGCAGCAGTAGCAGCTCCCACTCCTCACCTGGCCCGAGCGAGGCGCCGGCTCCTGCAGCTGCGGCCCGGCCCGGCCGCACTTCAACGTGGCAGCCCCGGCCCCGCCCGCTCGCCGGCCCCGCCGCCTTCCGGGTCGCAGCGCCTAGGCCTGCGCCGGCGCCTTGCCGCGGCCCCGCCCCCGCGCCGCCGGCGGGGCCGAGCCAGGCCAGGCCGGTGTGGGGGGCCGCGCTCCGCGCCGCAGCGCCTCCTCCGACCGGCGCTGACGGGGCCGCGCTCAGCCCCGCTGCGACAGCCCGCCGCGGCCTGAAACCCCGGCACCGCGTACTTCAGCCGGGGAGACGGCCTTTATTTCACAGTAAACAGGTTAGGTTGCAGACTCCGGCCAGTTGTGCGGAGCTGGGACTGCCCTGCAGCCGGCTCCCTCAGCCCAGTACTCCCCCCGCCGGATAAATTGAGGTATTCAACCCCCCCCTCCCTCCCGTGCCCGGCGGCTTGCACAGAACACTTCTCCTCCCCTGCTGAGTCCGTCCATCCGTCCGTCAGTCGCACAGGCGGTATCACACCTGCTCCAGCCAGCACCACGGGAGTGACCAAAGGAAAACCAAACACCACGAGAGAAATCAAGGCAGCAGGCATTTCTACCAGGGAGAGTACCTACTACTTACGGCCTTGCAATATACTACTGCTAACTTGGGTTCAAAGGACAAGTAAGGCTGCCAGAACAAGTGTTCATTTCATTTATTGAAAACATTTTTGATTAAAATGGCAAACACACAATGCAGGTCATGAGGAACAGCGGTCCCCTCTGCAGCAGAACCCCCACTGCCATCCTCCCCCAGCAAGGTGCTGAGGTGTTGGTTCTAGGACTGCCATCTTACCCACCCCAAAGACCACCACACGAGAAGTGATCAAAGATGAAACCAAGGCACCATGCCTTCCAACCAAGAGCAGGTTTCATTGAATCAGTAGAGGAAAGTGTTATTTCATAACAGCATATCCAGTTATAATAGACTGCAATACCACCCCCTGCCCCCCCAAGTGCCCCCATTGTTTTCCCCATGACAGGAATGCCAAGGTTGAATTCATATTTCTACCTACATGGTGGTTGCTGGGACAGTGGGGTAAGTGACCAAAGCAACATCTGTTTAAGCCAAGGAGAGCATATTCTATTTACCGATTAAGAAAGCAATTTAACAAAACAGTAGATACAGTCATGTACAAGGCATCATCCAAGATTCATGGGGGCTGCTGTAAGATGCACTTGAATATCTTGCTTGTGCCATTTTAGAGCAATCAGACCAACTTTAAGCCCATCTTAACTCTGAAAGCTCTTTTTCATGGTGTCTCACTTTCTGAAGATGACATTAAGTTCAAATGGATCAAAGCTTCACAGCTCCCTGCAGGTTACCTAGAAAACCAAAGCCACCTTGATTAAATCATGCTCAGTATTAGGTCCGAACCAAGTTTACTGAAGATCAAATCTATATATTCTACTGCCTTAGCTCACCAAACCAAATCCCCATAAATGTTTATTTAAGAAGAATTTGGCTTAGCCAGTTGGAACAGGAGAATTTAAACCAGTCTCAGGGAAAAAAAAAAAAAAAAAAAAGCAATGAAATTCAGCATGCAGACTTATGGTCAGATCATTTCATCTGCAACTGCTCATTGCCTTCCACAGACCTAAGGACTTCATGTCAAATCTTCCCTTAAGTTATATTAAGCCAAATAAGAAGTCAAGCAATAGGGAAAGCAGTTCATATCCCAACAGATGAAATAAGTTAAGTGAAAAATGAAATGATTCAAAAACCAGATCAAGCCACTGGATGAAAAATCCCTCACTGTTCCAAGTCATATCTAGACAGAATTCAAATTTACAAGATTTAACAAGCAATATAGAACTTACCTCTCCATCCACAGTAAGAACTGAAGCAAGTCTCAACTGAGCTATTACAACAGGAAGCAAAAAAACCCCAACCACTAGTTCCTGGAAAGAAACAAATTTTATTTAGGCCAAAGTCAATTCCAATAAAAAGAGCCAAGATATTACAGAGTAAAGTCTTGCCATCTATTACCCATGTCCTCATCCAGTTAAGTGCTAATCACAGTGTTTCATGATGTGAACAGCAGTGGTAGATTTTAATCATTGGACAGTAGGCAAAGATAATTGAAAAGAGTGCCACACCAACAGCATGTTAAAGTACAACACCTGTATTTGAAAGTCATCTTTTACACTAGCTCAATAGTGTAGCAAAAACAGCCAGCTGGTCAAGTCAAGCAATTCTCAAAGCCTCATGCATGCACCCCACCCTCCCCCACTTCCAGCTGTGGGAACTCTTGCATAGTTATGGCAAAGTAGAGAGGAATGAAGGAACAGTCTAAAGCATTAACAAGAGTGGAAATATTTAAAGATTTGGCACTGAGTGCTGGCTCCAGAACTTGGCATTGAAGTCAAAAATGAAACAAGTATCACAGTTACATTTCTGAAGGAGCAAAGAATTAGGCAGGAGATAATCAGGGCCAACTAACTAGCACAGCCGCTTGAGAAAGCCCTTCTACAGGCAAGAGTTTTAAAGAGATGCAGTCCTGACTTACAGAAATCAAATCCTCCTGGAGAGGATAAGAGGGGGCAGAGGGGAAGGGAAGCAACAAGACCCCAGGCAAAAACAGCATATTTGCACTGTGTAGCTTAGATGCACATGCCATCCAAGCCACATAATTCAGTTGGAGAGGAGTGGAGGGAGAAAAGATGCATACAAGCTTTGGGTAATGCTGCTCCAGTTCAATTTAAGGCCTAGCACAGTATCCCAAAGACAACATTTTGAACATCTTGGACAAAAGCTGGTCTCACCTCATATTCAGCCCACTCCTGAAGCAGAGCCATAATGCTCATTTAAGACAGTGCTCAGAGCTAAGGCGGCCAGGAAGGACTTGCACCTCAGATAAAGATATATCCAGGACAAAAACAGAAGAGATTTCCGCCATAGCAGCTATTATTTGGAGGCAAGCACGCAGTCTTAAGGTCAGAGGGTATGTTGGGCAGCGAGAGATTAGGGGCAAGTCACAACACTTGCACACACACACTAGCAAGCAAGAACATGCCGCAGGTAGCACAAGAGCCGGCATAAGAACCAAGCAGCTTTCTACAGCTCCCAACTCACCTTCTCGCCAGCTGCCAGCACAGCAGGACGCCCGGGGTACCCCTCACCGCAGCACTCCCACCTGCACCAGCCCGGGCCACGCTGCCAGCCGCCTCCGCCGGGCGGCTCTCATTAGGGAGAGCTCCCCGGGCTATGGGAACGACCCGAGCCAGACATCTCCACGGCGGCTGCAGCCCGAGGCCAGCGCCAGGCCCTCGGCTTGGCCAGACGCCCTCTTCCGCAGGGGAGCAGCGGGCCAGCGGGCTCCAGCGCGCCCTGGGAGACAGAAATAAGGCAATGGAAACAGCGAGCAGTACAACAGCGAGAAGGCGCCCTCCCGCCACGAGCCCCGCAGCCCCCCGGAAGCAGAGGCGATAAACTCCCGCTCCCACACCCAGTCCAGCCTCACCACAGCACGCCCTACGACCGGCCATGCCCACCCCAGCAGAGAACCTAGAGCGCGGCGCCCCCAAATATATATCCGGACAGAGCCCCGCTCCCATTGGCTCTGAGTTCCTGCTACTCATTGGCTGACCCCTCCTCTTCCGCCGCAGCTGATTGGCTTCATGGCCCTTCCTTCATTTCCCCTCCGCACCTCGCTTCCTTCTTCCGCTTTTTAGCGTAAAGGAGGGGCAGAATCCGCGGCCAATGAAAGGCTCCCTTTCATGGCAAGATGTAAAGGAGGAGCGAACCAATGAGAAGCGGCACAGGAACGGCATTAGCCAATCAGAGGATTGGCTCCTATGAGCGAAAGTAGCGCTGCGGCGGGCCGCGTGTGCCGCCGCCGCTGCCGCCGCCGCTCGTGGGCCATGACCCGCAGCTGCTCCGCTCTGGGCTGCAGCGCGCGGGACAACAGGCGGAGCCGGGAGCGGGGCGTCTCCTTCCACCAGTGAGTGCGGCGCGGCGCGGTCCCGTCCTGTCCCCGGGTCGCGCGACTCCGGCAACTCGGGATTAGCTTGGGGGCGGGAAGCGCCCTGGAGCCCCGCTGGACGGAACAGGCGCCTGCTGCCTTGACATGACCTCTGCGCGGGTCCTCTGTATGCACGTCCGTGCGCACACGCAGATGTAGATGTGCATGTGTGTGTGCATACGCATTTGTCCCTACGTGTGTTTATATCCGCGTGCCGGCACTGTCTGCGGGCAGTTGCTGATTACCGCTGGCCACCACTGAGGCTGCTGGCAACCTCTGCGGAGAGCTGCCAAATGCCGGGTGGTGTTCACCCCCTCCCCGACACCCTCTCCTGGCCGTGCGGGAGCTCCCTGCCTGCAGGCAGTTGCTGTGCCCACCCAGCCTCCAGGGGCACGCATTCATGGGGACAGGTCACACCATCTGGCCCTGCGTCCCAGTGGCAGAAGGCAGATGCTGAAAGAAAGTGCGACTTGGACACGACCAGGGGTTTCCCACTGTTCCTCCCTCACTTGCAGACTCCAGCATTTACCTTCTAGGAAATTCCGATTCGGAGGCTACGGCCCGGTTTCCTGTACTCAATAGCTACTGATGCCCCTTTCCTCCAAGAATTTGTCTTTTCCTTTTTCTGAGTCTGGCTAACCAGGCGTCTTCCACAGCACCTGGTGGCTGCGCGCTCCGTGCTTGACTGCATGAAAATGCACGTCTGTTGGTTAGTTTCAGACTTAATATCATGCTAGTTTCCTTTTGAGAAATTTCAGAACTCAGGAGGCAAGGCTTCTTGTGGGCGAGCTCTCTTCTTAGATCAGCTGCATAGTTGGGGAGACATAGGCAAGCTTTCTAATGCAAGACCTTCTTTAGGTCCTTGAATGCATTGCATGAAAAGCTTGCATAAGTAGTCACACGTTCACTGGCAAAGGTTGCAAATCATTGGGGATTAAAGTTAGCGAGGGATTAAAGTTAGTCCATACTGAAGTTAGCACCGTAACCCTCACCCAAAAGGGGACAATTTTGCAAGAGTGTGAAGGCAGTTAGGGCATTTATAGCTGTGCTCTGGGAGACGGGGAGGGGCAGTGCTCGCTCTGACGAGCTTTAGTTCAAAGCGCTCTGTTGCTGTTTTTCGGTGCGGGGACACTGATGCACGTGACACTGGAGTCTGCTGGAGCACGGCAATTACCATGTTCCAGCAGATTCAATGCAGTCTGCTCCCTGCATGTGTACAGGAGCCCTTGGGTACTAAACTGCTTGAATCTGCATCTTCCTGTGCGTTAACTGGCCTCAGTAAGTGTTGAGCTGAATTCCTAATACCGCCCTTACTTTATCTCAACCATGCTGTTGGCCCAGTAGAAGATGTTACCCAGAAGAAAATTGCTTTCTTTTATCTTATTTCCTGGACCATTTATTGCTACAAATCACTCCAGTACTAGCATTTCAAAATTCAGCTTTTCAGAAAAAATAATGGATTTTGCAGCCAGGGAGGAGAGGACTCTTCAATCAAAAAAGACTACACAATATTTCAGCAAATTTTTTCCTTGTCTTTCTCCAAAAAATTACTTTTTGTTAGAGACCAGGCCAGTGCCATTTCAGTATGCCAAACCTCAATTTTTCAGAGTGAAAATGATATTAGGAATGCTCTGACCTGTTCCCTAGTTAAGGGACTTTATGACGGTCAAGTTGTAACTTGCCAAAACCCAAATGTTGGTATATGAAGGACACTTTCCGTTTCACACATCTCTGTATATTTAGAAGTCTGTCTTGGACTCAGTGGAGTCACATGGGCTTTGTACCATATGGGGGCAGAAGAATTTGGCCCCTATATAATGGATGTGTAATTTATAAGACAGCTCTGCTACTTTTGTTGCAGGTTTCCCATCGATGCCACACAGCGTAATCAATGGATCCTTGCTGTTAATCGAGCAGACCCTAAAAGCAAAAAGGTTTGGATTCCAGGGCCTGGAGCCATCTTGTGTTCCACGCATTTTGCAGAAACAGACTTTGAATCATATGGCATGAGAAGAAAATTACGGAAAGGAGCTGTGCCTTCTCTTTTTCAATACAAGGTAGCTGAAAAGAATTTGTAAGAAAATTGCCATGCTTGAAAATGCATAGAAACTTTAAAAATAAAGATAAAATAACAACAAATGTTTTGCAACTTGGTTAAAGCCACAGCAGCACAAATTTAAATCTCTGTAGATGGGTTCCTGTCAAACATTTTGAAAAAGAAACCAAAATTAGGAAAATATGGAGGGGGAGGTTGCATTTCTTTCCAAAAATGAATGCCCAAATTTGTCTGCTATGTAGAATTTTAAAAAAGCACCTTACAACAGTGTTGGGAGGTGTGAAATCCTCAGGTGTGAAACCTTATTTCCCAAAAGTGTTGTATGATGCTCCGTTTTATCCATTTGTTATAATATGAGCTCTTTCTCCAATTCCTGCCAAATGTATTTCTGTTAATTAGTTCTTGATTGACTGACAGTCGTAACCAACTTACAAACTGACACTATTTTATCACTGAATTTAAATGTTAACTGGTATTTTCAGGAGACTGCAAAGCTACCAAAGCTGGTCTTTTTAAAAGTATCTGATTGCATCTTTATGCTCATCTGTCACACCTATTTTTATATTATAGACTTTATTATACCTTTATTTTTCCTAAATATATCTCCCCCCACAAATTTCAGATGGTCTCCAAGCTTCTTCTCTCTCCCCACCTTGGAACAGGTTTCCACTGCCTACCATAGCTTTACTGTTCATTTGGCAAGGCTCTTTTTACAGCAACGATGGTGAAGCATGGAACTATTTCTCCCAGTCTTTCCTTGCAATTTAGGTTCTAGAGGCCTGACAGCATCTTTTGTCCTATGTTGTGTTTTCTTCAAAATAATAACACGTTTCTTATGGCAGAGTACCTCGTACACTACCTAGTGTTCCCCATACATTGGAGAGAGGTCCAGTTAGTCAAAGAATAGTTACAAGACCAAAAACGTGGGCTGCATTGTTAGCTAACTGTAACCATGTGCCCGTTTGGGTTATTCTACCCCTGTAGTAGCCTCCAGATCCTCTTTTTCCTTTTTCCTTCAGGAATCTCTGAGTACACGCCCTAGAAACAGAACATCTGAGAAAGCCTTAAAGCAGCCACTGTTAACCCACGTCCTTGATAAGGAGGCCATTACCAAAGACCACAACTACAGTTTACAGAGTGTGACAGCTGCTGAGCAACAGACAGAGACGAAAGAAATATTACAGTCACCCACGAGAAAACTCGTTACAACACGAAGGGGCCTCCCACGCCAGAAAGGAAATGTAATCAATGTCATCAATGAGCTGGCAGAGAAGCAGCTGCTTTCTGAAGAAGCTGCAAATTTGCTGAAAGCCCAATTTTCAGGTACTATGAAGGGTTTCCTTATAGGCTTTTCAGGAAAGGGACTGCATTAGGGTACATTTTTGCCCAGTGTATAACCCAGTCAGAACTGGACCCCATTGGCGCACCTTGGTTCTGCTAATCTGTGAACAACTGCATAAGCAGAGGCTTTGGAGAAAGTCTCTCTTTTTTTTGTAGATCTCTTAAATCAGTTGCTCAGGTAACTTTGCTGTCAGCCTGATCCTGCAGGGTGCTGACCTCCTTTGACTCCTGTTGCAGTTACAGTGAATTGATGGACTCACCTACACCATGAGTCCCAGAAACCAGTTAGGTGTTGAGAGCCTGCTCCACTCCGAACACCAAACGATTGGTCTTTCCTTGTCTTTTGCATTTGCCTGGGTGGGGTTCAGGCCTTCCTCAGCCTTGTAGGATTCAACTCGTCTTCCTATGACCCCAAGGCTTTCATGGGCCTTGGGCCCACCTACATAGTCTTTTCAGCTTCAGGGTCTCGCTCACTCTCTGCCCTCCTAGTCTCTGGGCCTGCCTACCCAGTCCTTCGGACTGCAGGCCGTGGTCCCTAGTTTGTAGTCTGACCCCATCTCCACTCCCCACACAGTAGCAGAGACTCCCTAAGCACTCCCTGTGTCTTCAAAACCCCCTCAGAGCTTCTTTTGGTCCTCCAGGCTTACACAGTAATAAAGAGTGCACATTTAAATGACTTCATGTCAGTGCAGGGCATTGCTGAGCTTCCTTCAGCTTCTGTGGTCTGGAGCTCCTTCCTCCTGGCTGGCCAGACTGAGGCCTCAGCAAGGATGCCTTATAAAGCCTATAACCCCAGCTCATCTGACTAATCACTTCCCCATCAGGCCTGTCAGCCATGGCCTGGGGTCCCACAGTCTCTGAGTTTCAGGCTGATTGCTCTTTCTGCACATGGGCTGAACAGCTGTTTTGAATCAGATGGCATGAGAAGGGCCCATTACAAACTCTCAGATCACCTGCTATAGCATTATGCTGTTAGCCTGATCATGCAAGGTACTGAGATCCTATGACTCCTGTTGTGATCACAGTGAATTGAGGGGCTCACTTGGGCCATGACCCCCAGTTTGTTCTATACGCACTTTGCATCTGTAGATCCCAAAGGCAGGAGCATCTCAGCAGCTCTCTCCAGCAACTTGAGGGACAGTACCAACCACGTGCTCCATACTGTACACATACAGAGAGACAGGCAGCATGCCAAGGAGTGCAGTGCAAAGTCTGAAAAGGAAACAAGTCAAGACAGCAGCCATTGGCCACCCACGGAAGAGGACAGTCCAACTGACATGGATCTCCCAGGTGCACAGACATTTCTTGGGTTGCAGCCTTTTTGCAGGGAGAGAGAGAACACAAACCTGAATGTTGCTTTTTCACAACAAATGTACTCCACAACTAAATGATGCCACTAGGATTTAGAGCTGTGTCTTGTCAATCGCAACTCATTCTTATCCCACATTTCATGCCAGTGCAGTGGTGCTTTTCTTCCAATCTACTCTTCATGCCGCTTACCAAGGCACTCTTTATTTCTTAAAACAGATTTGCCATGGGGATTGCCTGGCTGGAGACAGATGGCCGAATACTCTGCAGAAATGCGGCAGTTTGCCTGCACACTCCACATCTACAGTAGTAAAGCCTATGATTATCTAAGAAAGATTTTTCCCTTGCCTCATCCTTCCAGTTTAACAATGTGAGTCTTCAGTCTTGCTACCCTACTAGGTTTCTAGGTTGCCATAAAGTAAGAAAGAGCTAGACTGCAGACACATGAAACAGGGCTTGTTTAGAGGGGGCAGTTAAGTGCAATAATGGTGTATGAATTTACAGCGTGCTAGATACTCGGTGCTAACTCAGTGCAGGGACACGTAGTACACTTGCAAAATGGAGTAGGCTGCCTCGCAGTTAGTGTGTAGACAAACCCTTAAAACAGTAAAGAGAATATTGTGGAGAAAGGACTGGCCAGGATTTCAGGCAGGAACAGTGAAGAATGAAAGTCGGTCTCCAGGACAGTAGTTGAACATCTCGTTCTGTTGGGTTTCAGTGCCTTATATGTAGTTTCTGAGTATTAATTTGCATTGAATATCTGTTCTGTTTAACACTTTACCAAGTCATAAAACCCATTGTCTCTATCTCCTTTAAAGTATCACTCCTAATTATTTCCTCCCTTTCTCTTCCAGTTGGTTGTCTAGTGATGATGCTAATCCAGGCTTCAGCAACAGCATCTTTTCTCACCTGCAGCAAAAAGTAGAGAAGGGTGAACAGGCCTATCAGTACTGTTCCCTGCTAGTAGATGGCTTGGCTCTCAGGAAACAGTTGGATTGGGACCCCAGGATTCAACATCTAATCGGGTTTATGGATTTGGGGGTAGGAGTACTAGACGCTGATGAAGCACCGCAGGCCTCTGAAGCTATAGTCTTAATGGCAGTAGGGGTTCTTGGCCGCTGGACAGCTCCTTTGGGTTATTTCTTTGTAAATGGAGCCACTGGCCACATGCTAGCTCAACTGCTGCATCAGACTATCAACAAGCTGAGCAATATCGGTATCGTGGTTCTCTCTGTGACTTCTGCTGCCAGTGCTCATGGCATGGAGACAGCAAAGGCATTGGGTGTGCGCATGGATGTTGACAATATGCAGTGTACATTTCAGCACCCTCACAGCTCCACTCATCAGATTGCCTACTTCTTTGACGCTTGCCACCTGCTGCAGCTAATAAGGAATGCATTTCAGTGCTTTCACAGGATAGAGCACACCTGTGAAACAGCCCACTGGCAGCACATAGTGGACCTAGCGGCTTTGCAGGAGAAGAGATTATTACACACCAGCAGCAGCTGCTTGTTGGGCTCGCTCACAAACAGGGAGAGCTGTTACTTGAAGGTGAACTGTGCTGCACAGCTGTTCAGTGATGGTGTTGCCAGCGCACTGCAGTGGCTCCAGCTGTCTGGCCTGTCTTCTTTTCAGAACTGTAAAGGTACCATCAGACTCGTGCGCTTGGTGAGCAGTCTCTCTGACATTTTTCATGTCAGAAGCCCTTATGGGAAAGGATTGAAAGGGCCTTTGTCACCCCAAAATTATGCCAAGATCAGTTGCCTCTTAACTGAGGCCAAGAGCATCTTTGTCACATTAACGGATGCTACAGGGAGATGTGTTCTGAAAAGCAAACGGAAATTAGGATTTCTGGGCTTCCTGCTTAATGCTGAAAGCTTAAAATGGCTTTACGTCAACTACATATTGCCAGAGAGCACAGCATTCTGCTACCTTCTAACTCATGCGTTCAGCCTAGACCACCTGGAACAGTTCCTCGGGACTCTCAAACAAGCGTGTGCAGGTAGCAGTAATCCTACATGCACCATGTTCCAGGCTGCTTATCGTCAGCTGCTGACCAGGGATAGTTTGATGCCAGGATCCCAGGAGAATAACCTAGTACGCGATACAAGCACTTTAGATGCTTCTCTCCTTCGCAGGAAAGACTTAACACTTCACAAAGCATTTTCTCAATTTAATCTGGGTGGGACGGAGCGTACATCAGTGGATTACATGTACTCTGCTGGCCTTGTTTCCTTGTACTTGCCACTGAGCAACATGTTGATAGATCTGTCGCTGTATGAAGAAAGCATCACCGGCACTGCTGGCTTTGTCGCTGAGAAGTTAGCAGCTCTTAAAAAATGTGAAGCTTGCTTTGCTTCTCTCTTTGAATTGGATCGTGAAATCCTAAACTGTGGTTCTCTGTTGTGCATAAAAAAGATGGGTGCCTTGAGTTTGCCTTCAGAGAGCATGCGTCAGATTGTCAGTACTGCTGAGCAAGTCCTGAGGACATACGTGAGCATGGAAGACTCTAGCTTAAACCCAAAACAAAGGGATTTGTATCTAGAACAGAAAATTTTACATGAGCTTTCAGGGCACACTCCCTTCTTCCCCAACTTAACTGATCATCTGTGGGATGGGGAATTGCATGTTGTCAATCACTACACAGTCCTGTTAAGGGAAATAGTACAATGTTATTTACATATCAAAGCTGAACTTGCAAAAACATGGGGTTTGGAATACTGTTCTGGAAGGCATGGATTGAAGAGATTGCCTAGGAAAGCTTCATTTCCATCCTCATTAAAGACTTATAAATCTATTTAAATCTTACCTGTGCCATAACAACTCATTCATTTGTTACAGTTAACAGATCTCCCCTTGAGTAACGTTTAGATAAGGTGCTCTGTACAGTTCAGCTATCAGAGACCTGAGATGGTGCTTCCCATTCAATAGCTCAGTAGAATTGTCTCTGAATGGTTAATAAAGGGAGTCTAGCAAGGACAGGCGATCTTGTGTTAGAAATGGAAAGCAGTTTGATTTTTATCCCAGGTTCCCACTTAAAGTACTGCAAAGCTACTGCAGGTTATAGAAAATGGCAGGCCTCGATTTTGTTGGCAATTGGAAATGTACATTGAAGTTCTTGGGTAGAGCTGTGGGGGAGGCAGTCTCACAGAACAGCTGTTTGTGTTCTCAGCTCCGTACTCTGATGACCGCTCAGTTCGTCTGATCTTTGTCCATCAGAAGTCACTGATGGAATAGCACAGTTGCCGATTGCTCCATGGTGGACATTGCAGAATGGCTTAGCAATTTTATTTTAAAACATATACAAATTTGCCATAGAAACATTGCTTTATTTGTTCTTATGAATTACAGAAATTTTTGGCTGTGTGGGCTGGAGGTGGCACAGGGCTAGTCTGTGGGCTAGATTGGGCCCCGCACCTAAGGATCAGACTCTGCGCCACCCTGCTCCACTCCCTGCCATCTGGCCTGGCTCCCAGTAGCGCAACTGCCCAGTGCCTTTCTCCACTGCTCCACGCAGCTCCCCGTTGTCCTGTGCTGCCCCGCTCAGCCCTGCACGCTCAGTCTACCTCACAGAGCCACACTGTTTATCCATGGGGCTCCTACTAATCTGGAAATTTGACAGCAGGGCACCTGCAGTTAGTTGCCACCACTCCCCTCCACTGCCAGCTTCTTGGGCCCAGGGGGATGACATTGTCCTGTGGTGGGGAGTTGAACATCCCTGATATAAATCACTCTATGCTTGCCTCAGGCAGTGGTCAGTGAATAAATTCCCTTTAGTTGCTTTAATAACACAGATGAGAAGAGATCTTTGTCAACAGGAATAAGAAACGTTTGTGGTGAGTAATAAAACTAAATGGGAGAGGACTGGGGGCAGAGGTGGTGTCATAGAGCTAGACATGGGTAGCGTAAGTGAGTGCTTTTACATGGTTGTAAATCTATACCATCCTATACAGGAAGCCACTTGGTTAATAGTTAAGAGTGTGTTTGACCCTGCCATGCAGAGTTTGCAGTATAAAGACAGGCACAGTAGAAAACCTACTGGAAAGTAATACTTGAGGAAGTTTTTGCTTTAGAGTCCCCCCCAGCCCTAAAAAGTCCATTGAAGGCCGTGCAGATGGTTTGACAGCCAGGGTCACAATTTGCAGATTTCATGAAAGATATGAAGGAAAAGGTGAGCTGGAAGATTGGTCTGCTCAGGAAGGGAGCAGAAGATTAAATGGAAGGAGTGTCGGACAAAGAAGGGACATGGTAAGATCATAAGTGCACTATCGGCTGACTCTGCAAGATGGTGAAAGGCAATTGAGCTAATCTGCTTTAGGCACTCATTTGGAAGAAGCTATGCACAGTAACTGGGACTTGAGAAAGCAGTGTATAGGCTATCATATGCATGCATGCAGTGCCATATATAAAAGCCTCCTGCCCTGGATGAGATACTTCAGTTGGTTTACCTGTGCATTGAAGTAACCTTGGACAGTAAACATTATCAAATACAAAATAATAAAAAGCACCTTACTTTTTTTTTTTGGTTTCTTGTTTTATATTCTCTCAACCCCCCCTTCTCCCTAGGGCATTCTTTTAATATTCACCTTTTGGGGTCCTTTACTTCATTCCGTTAACATGTTACATGCTCTTTAACATGTTACATGTTCTTTCTAGGGGAGACCAACCTGTGGCATGCATACCACAAGTGGAAAAGGTGTTACCCAGATTACAGGTACCCTTGTGGGTAGATTACTGGTTAAAGATGCAGAAACAGGTCTAAAGCCCAGCCTTTTATTTGCTTCCGCTTTAAAACATGAAACCAAACAGACATTTATCCCAAATCTATCTTGCTACCTGCAACAGCACAATACAGATCTCCCCTACACCAGCTGGGGAGGTGGAAGGAGGGTGGCACAGACTGCAAGTTTCCTGCCAGCCTACGCCCAGCGTTTATAGTTGGCCAATTCTAACAAATGATCTCGGATTGGTTTTTATTTAAGTTTCTTTTCTTCTCTGAAACTTCTGGAACAGGACTAAACCTCTAGATCTCTTGTGGACTTCGAAGGTGTCAGTTAGGGTTTATATTCTTGAGAGAGAAAGGAGGAGGGTTTCTTACATCCTTGCCTTCCCCACTGTGGAGTGTTGCTCAATGCTGGCCTGTTTTTTTACCTTAGTTTATGGTCTTCTCCGGCAAGGCTGTATTTTGTTTTTACAGATTATCTAAGCATCCTTATGTTAAAAATATCTCTCTTATAACAAAGTAACATCTGATACATTTAGTTACATCATTCAGTACTTCTACTGTTTTCAGATAAAGCTATGATATAGTATTTTGGAATTATTTAATGTGTGGGTCTCCCTTATATCCTTTCAGGTCTTGTGCTTTGTTTGATGGCTTTCATTGCTAAGTAAGTTGTCACATCTGCAAAGGTTCATGCTACGGTCTCTCAGAAACAGGCTTTGGGCCTTCTATTTAGCAATACTTGTGCAGCTTGGTAGCACCGGGCGCACACGAGATCTGGGAGGGGCAGACAGCGCAGTGGGGAGCAGAACAGCGGGGCAGGCAGGGGAAGGGGAGCGGAGTGGCACTTTGGGATGGGGTGGAGCTAATTTGCGGCACTCCTGTCATAAAGGTTGGCCCCCACTGCTTTACTCCATGTTGTGAAGAGTTAACAACTCTTCTGTTTTACTCAGTAGTTCCTTTTTTTTTTTTTTTGGTATAGCTCCTCTTCTCCCATCGTTTCATTTCCTGTTTGTGGGGATTTATTATAACTTGTACTTAATGCATCCAATCCTGAGAGGTACTGTATGCTTTCTAGTTCAGTTGATTTGAATGGGGGTCTGGGTGCACCTCACCTCATAGGAGCAAATCCAGTAATGGCATCACGAAAGAAACATCCCAACAGGAATTAGTTTTAAGAACAGAAAACTCAAGAACTATGTACAAACTTTGAGATAAGAGTGTGTACAATGATAAACAAAAAGCAAAGATTTTGACTGGGGACCTCAGATTGTTTACACGCTTTAACTCTCCTGGTATACTTGTCAAGTAGATGGGGAGGAGATATAATGGCCGTTTCACATGCCCCTGAAACCATCACCTTTCAGGGAAGTGCATAGTAATGTTACAAAATGGCACAAGACAGGACACAGCAAATCCCACACCAACTTTAAAGTCTTGGAGAAGCCCAAGCAAAACTTGATTGCTCCAGCTAGAAGTCAGCTGAGCGCCAAAATGAAGTTTCTTTCCTTTCTTGCCTAAAACACCCCCAGAAGTTTAATAATTACAGTAGTTCAGTCCCACCCACTGGAGACTATCAATGAGCATACGTTTAACATTATACTTCAGCTTTGATTGCAGTATCAACTCCAAAGACAGCCAGCTCTGGAATTACCAGCTTCGCTGCCAGCGAGGTGGTGTCATGCTAGCAGCAGCCCAGCCCAGCCCGATGAATCTTGGCTAGGGTAAGGGGCAGAAGACAGGGCCGACTGGCTATAGGCCAAATATTAAGGGCCTGAATTCAGATGGTGTTATAGAACAAGAATGGAAGAGCCCAAGGTCGCGTGCTCCTGAGTTTTTATGCACATTACTGAAATAATGCAATCCCACAGTGCAGTCCTGTTTGCCAATTCAAGAACTTTGCATGCCTCTATCACCTATCACACATGAATGAGGCTCCTAGACTAAAAATCATGTGCTATAAAGGACAGTTACTGTTGGAGTGAAGCTGTACATTTTTCTTCCCTCCCTCAAAGCATTTCTAGAGCTCAGTTGAAGCCCCTTTCCCTTGCGTAATGTCGACAGTGCTGTAGAAGTTCAAAACAGTAACATACCGGGGGAGGCAACCAGCAGCGCCTGGGCTAGATTTAGTCCACAAAGAGGTTGAATCCAGGCGACATGAACCTGTGCCGAGCTGCCTGTGCCCTCTACGGCACTGTTCTCTGTAGCCCTCCCTGCCGTTTTCATGCCTGCTCTCGCCCTTGCTTCCGAAAGAACAGGCATCTTTAGTGATGGGAGGCTTAGGCTGCTGGAGTTCCCCGAATGAGGAGACTTATGGCTATGGCTGGCAGCAGGGAGCCAGGTGGAAAGCTTGGGAGGTGCGGGGGAAGGAGGCGGCGGAAAGGTTGCCAACAACCTCTGATCTAAGGGATGTATTTGGTAGCAGTGTTGGTCTGAGACCAACAGAAATGCAAAACTAGAATTCTTGGTTCAAAAAAAGCCTTTTATTAGACTAAGAAATTGCAAAAAAAAAAAAAAAAAAAATCTTTTTCTGCAAGCTTTTGGGCACGCACACCCTTTGTCAGGGATAATTAAAAATGGTAAAAAGTCCCCACACACATCATTTTGCAGAGGAAGCTGAAGGTGGAAGTCTGTTCCTCTGGGCCCACAAGAACATCTTTGCGAGTTGCTTTTTGAGGCTCAGTTAAGGCAGGATTTCTTCCCTGGTGGTGGCAATCCCTGCTGTACACAGGTTTTGAATATTCTTATCCTTCCATAAATCAACACTGGGTGGCAGTACTAAAGCAACTAAAATGCTACTTTTCTCTTGCAATCCACAGGTGGCATCTACTGCACCTTCTTCTACTGCACCGGCTCTCAACCTTTTTAGATTCAAGGCACCCCTCAGAAAATGCCAGCTCTTAAGAGGTTTCATGCATTATTCACTATAGAAAAAAAATACAGCAATGTTTCTGTTGCCAAGAACCCAAAAAGACCACCACAGGTCAGAATATATAGATTTTTATTTGAAATTGTTGGGTCCATCTCGAGTCTCATGTTTGTACATCTAACAGTGCTAACATTATGTAGCAACCTGAAGAGATCTCAAGGTACCCCCCGGTGCCACGCAACCCTGGCTGAAAAAAAAAATCACTGCTCTCCTGTGACGGGCATCTCGGTGTGGTTGCAGTCCCATTACTTCCCTTATATGCTATTCAGTAGGACCTTATTTTCCTACAGCTAACCCATTGTGTGATGTATGCCTCAGAACAGGTCACAAAGCAGCCTGTTGTGTACACCAATTTCCACAAACGAAGTAACCACCATTATTTACGGATTCAAATTACACTGCCAGCAGGCAGAGTACTCGAGTAGGCTTCCAGGACTTCACGTGCAGATGACTTCTGTTGCAGGGAAGCTCTCCTTGACAATACTTTGTGTTAGATAATAAAAGCCTTGTTGAACGGCTACTTAGTTGCACCCCCTTGCCAAGTAGGGTGATAGTCATATTTGCTATCAGGTTATATTCTTGCTGCACATCTAGATAGCAGAGTATCTGCTATAATAATCTACCCCATTTCTCAAGGCAGGGGTGGAGTTGAGCTTACTGGATCTACAGCAAGGATAGCATCAGTTTTTTTCTTGTAAACTTTGTCCAAAACGTTTGCATGCACTACTATGATAAATGCATGGAGCTGTGTGTTAAGCACTAACAGCACAGACTTCAAACAGCTTGCAGGGCATTTTTCTTCAACTGGAAGTAAACAAGCATGGTTTCATTTAAAACTGGGACCAAACATTCACTCAAAAAAAAAAAAAAAATCACATAGGCCACAAATATTCAAAAGCAGGATAAAGTGTCAACATGCAAGAACAAGGCTGCAAGAAACGAGATTATGCTGCTTTGCCAGAGAACATCGTTTCCTTTCTCCATTCAAGACTGCCTTTTGAAGAATTATTAAAGACTGGCCAGAAATCAGCAAGTGATCAAACAGTCTAGCTATGTGCCATTACAAACATCCCCCAGTTGCCTTATGTCCATTTCTTGAACCTCAGCGGGACAGTAAGGCTGCCCTTCAGCAGAAGGCTGCTAGTGCCACTGCTCCCTCATGGGACAAATTCAGCCCAGGGGAGCCTGCACAAAGCCCCATCCTGAAGTTCTTTATGTCCAAGGGAAGTCATGCACCTCTGATGTGCATGGAATTAGTTTTTCTCTATGAAGCTGTTCTAGTCAGTAACGGCCACTGAACAGAGCAGGAGACGCTGTTCCCACTTGCTCGAGGTGACAGACCAGGAGTCAAGCAGTTGTACTTCTGGCTCTTTCCCTCTTTAAAATGGAGGTAAGCAATAGTCTCCTGTGCAAACAGCTCTGCGCTCGCCACAGGGAAACTACCACATTGGAACTGGTCATCTTCCACCAGTGAAAACAGAGCAAAGCGTTGCTGGAAGGCAAGTGCCTTGAACAATGATTTGATTAAAGTAGAACCTGAACATTAGTTTTTAACAGTGGAAACTAAGCAAATGTCACTCACTTGTGAGAAATCCACATCTGTTTTGTTTGCTACTCTCTAATGTTTCAGTAGCAGAAATTACCAGCTCTCACTGAACCATCAACCTCTCCCCTAAAGCATCATTTCTCAACCTGTGGGTTGCAAGGATATACGAAAGAGTCGTGAGCAAGTTTTAAAAATAGATTCTCCTTTAAAGGAGGAAAATGTAGGAAATGGTGTTTTTCCCTTACAAGCTGTCACAGTTCCAGCCTGCGAGAGGCTGCTTGCGCTCCCCCCCCCCCACACACACGGGGTGGGACTGGCCAGTGATGATAACAAATGGGTCCTGGTACAAAGAAGGTTGAGAACCACTGTCTTAGTAGCTCCAGGAGACCACAAGACACTGACCGTGGAGACAGCTTGTTATTTTACACTATCCTTCTGTCCCTGCTTCATAATGGCCTTCATTAGGAATGCTTCATATCAAACTCATCTGACTGTGCCAGGCACGGACGTGTCTGTGTGCAGCACCCACTGCAGACCAGGCCTGCATGCTGGACCTGATCTAAACCAGCCCTGGATCCCGCATGCCAGAGTGGCATCATTGAGTGAAACAAGCAATATAAAAAAACCCAAACTAAAAAAAAGTGTTCTATCAAAATACCAAAATCATTGTAGAATTAAATATATCCATTGAAACAGAAGTAATGTTGGCAAAGCCAGCCTGGTATTTGATCAAAGTATAGGTGGCAGTCTAACCTTTTGTATTGCATTGCATCATAGTGTAATTTGTTAGGAATAGAAGTGAAGGGTCCTTGGCTCTCAGTCCTGCAGGAGTCAGGAAGAGATGCTCCCCATCCTGCTCCTCTCCGACTCTTCCAGCCGTCTTCCCCCACCCCGTTAGTCACGCAGAGCTCCAGGAGCTGCTCTGTGCTTAGGGAAGAACTAAAACCAGCAGCATGGACAAGTTTCTCCTGTGGTCATCTGCTGAATGCAAAATGCTTCAAGAGCTGGCCTGCCGTTTACTTAGCATAACTACACTTTAAAAAATTACTTTTGTCTTTTATAGCTGTTCCATGGATTTTAGTTGTTTAATTTTAATTTTTTTTTAATTGTTCAAGCTGACCCTGGGGTTTCAGGATAAAAGCCAAGGCAAAGAAATACTGCTCAGCCTTGCATATTGTTCACATTTACACTTGCCAGCAGTAGTGGTTATAAGCATTCATTATAATGTTTTAACAGAATAATTTCATTGTTTCACTATAACAGGTCACTTTTTTGTAGTTAGCATAATGATGATAAAACATCTCTCTCCACTGTTCTAATAAAATTAATGCTTAGACTAGTTGACCATGATTTGACAATACCAATTAATCAAATGCCCAGGCCTGAACAGAAAACCAGACATATCTTGTACTTCAGCTTATCTTGAGCATATTCATGAACTTCCTTGGTCCAATCCTGAATCTGTGAACTCTTCCTCACCATGTTCCCATTGAATTAACAGGCCTAAAACCAACTCTTCAAGTTCTACCCAAATCCTCTCTTTCCCATCCTCCTGACACTGCTTTTTTAACTCAGACTTATTGTCCAGTTACCTTTGATCTGTCTCCTCCCACTACTGAGTGGGTTCAGACTATGCCCAAATCCTGCTGCTGCTTCTCCTTCATGTCTATGTTGTAAACCCTTTCTTTATAGGTTAGTGCTTGCCCAGACCCTGCTACCTCTTGACTAAAGACAGTCTTCTTGCCACCCCAACAATCCCCTTCATCCAGTCCTTACAAAAATTCAGCTGCCATGGTCATCCTGACCATGCCATTCTTCCTTTGAATTCTTCTACTGCCTTCCACCACACCAAGGTCGTCTCATCATCTCATCTTGCAGACCAAGTGCCACAACCACCTCTTCACTTACTCACCCTGCCTTGAAACATGTTGCTCCTGAGCTCTGTTGTTTCACCAGTGCTTCCATACTTCAGTTTGTCTGCTTCTCCCAGATGGCTTGATGCTCTCTCACAGCTCTGCTCATGATTAGGTCAATCAAACCAAGCTGTTCCTCAAGGTCATTGTGCTCTTCCTGAAGATCCACTCAACATGCCTACAGGAAGCTTGCTAATCATGGCAAAAGAAACAGGAGATAATCCATAAAACTAAAATTGTTTTTTTTTTTTTAAGTCCACTTATATGCCAGCTGCTTTCCCCCGGTCCTTAAAAGATGTAACGATCAAAGGTATGGACTGTATCTTGTATAATTTTAGAGCATTTAATATAATCCAGTCTCTGCCAGAGACAGCTGTAACACTTTGACACTTCAGTTGCCTCTGCTGAGAGCAAATTAAGATGCTCGTGGCTGGCTCATGTTAAGTTATGGGACCAGGACAGTTTGAGCTGATAAGGTCATTCACCGGTAGGGTTGCAAGTAGGACAAATGATGTCACGCTGGTCCTAAGTCTGGTAATTTTCCCTACAACTCCCTTAAGTATAGAGTGCAGTGTGCATGTTTTGGGGAGGGGTGCACCATCCAAAGAGCTGTGTGCACCAGCCCTTTAAAAGGTCTCTGAGTGAGGGGCTTGGTGTGCACGCGTGCATGTGTCTGTGTGCAAGGTGGCAAGGGTATGCTTGTGGAAGAGACTGTATAGGAATGCATGTAAGGATCGACAGGAGACCGAGAGAGGGTGGGAGCTGGTACAGATCCTCCACAGAATCTGGGTCCTCTGCAAGGAGGAGAGATCCCTGGAGCAGCCAGAGACCGCTCCTCAGCACTCAGCTATACTCGGTCAGGTGGGCTCCCTGACATTTTCTTGTCAGGTGCTTAAGGGCTTTGGTAGTGGCTTCCTGTGTATTTGGCGAGTACCTCCCCCCACCCCCACCCCCACAATACCTTGGGAAGAGAGATGCTGTCGAGGGCTATCCTTCCTGTCATATAGCCTTATAAAAGACCAGTGACCTGTAATAGGGTAAGGTAAGCCCTGGCACTGGGTCTGAAGAGGCAGACAGAGCCAACTATGGCAGTGGTCCAATAAATAGGTCTTGCGATTGCTGTCCCTTTGTTCTGATTATAGGTTTTACAGAACTTATACTTGGTGTTAATATATATTTTATACAGGACTTATACTTGGTGCTAACATATATTTTATACTATTTTGTAACAATTAACAAAATAGTGGCTGTTCTGTGTTTCTTTAATAGTTTCATTTGTGTTCCACAAGTCATCCTCTTAGTGATTTTGAATTAAACTAGTGACAGATACGAACAGAGCCAAGACCCACCTTACCTTTCGGGGAGAAATCTGAGAAGCCGTTATTTAGGCCAGCAAAATTTGGTTAAAAAGTGTTATTTTCCCCCAACACCTCTAGGTCTAGTTCCCACATATGTTTAGTGATTCCTTCTAATCCAGAAGGATTAGGTCATATCCATTCACTGCCTGCTTAGTACTGACAACCTTTACTTAACAATGGAAGAGTAGACGTATGCGATCCCCTGCCTGAAACATGTCCATAGTGGCTCCAGGCCAAAGGTAGGCAACCCATGGGTGCCAGAGTGTGGCACATGAAGGCCTTTTGCTTGGCAGACTGTGGGGAAGGGGCCAAGGCTGCACTGACACAACAAGGATCTGGGCCCCTCACAGCTCTCCCTGTCCACCCTTGGCATGCCAGCATCTTGGAAGTTGAGGTTACAAGTGTTTTTGGCACTCCATCCAAAAACATTGCCAGCCTCTGCTCTAGGCAGTAACATCCACCCTCCATTTCCTTCAGCACCAATTTCATACCAATGTGAAAAACTATAGAAAAAGCCCTAAATGAAACAGCCTAAACAAATACAAAAGAAAGAAACTGAACACAGGAATCCCAAAATAGAAATAATTTTACTTCATAGCAAGCAGCAGCTACTTTAATTCTAATGAACTTCCAGTTCTTATGCAGTAAACCTTGTAAGACATTGCCAAGAACTTTCTCCTCAAGAAAGATAAAAAAAGCCAAGTCCCAACTAATCAAAGGCTACCAAAGCTGAAGCTGAACATTTTGCACGTGATTTTGCAGATGCATCTCTGGGGATAGACTCTTCCTGCCTGTGTGAAGTTCACCTAAATCCACTAGAGTCTTAGATAGGCATGTGAGTCTGCCTATGCAGGTGTATTTGCTAGATCAGGGTCTAATGTTTCTCCAGGTACTCCATTTCATGCACGAGAGAAGAAAGTTGATTTATGTTAGCTTGGCAGAACATAGGGCTGGGTAGCACCTTAGCGACTCAGAGCAGCGTGAGTTTTTGTAGACAACAGCCTACTTCTTCAGATGCTACAAGTGCTGTTGCCTACAAAAGGTTCATGCTTCTCTGAACAAGTTAGTCGTACAAGACAGGTACTCTTGCAGGTATATATTTTGGCCCATTTCCAGATTATTTAAGCAACAGCTTAAATCCATCTCAGACGTACATGACTTTTGAAACGTTTTGAAGTCTGACTGATTTCCATCACATGCTTTGAGCGAAGCAAGAGGTCTGCAGAATCCAGAGTCTTAATGGCAGCTGCTTTGATGAGAATCTGACCTCTGATTAACAACTCAGGTATCCAACTAAACTATAGGGAGTTCATATCAGCTCTAAAGTAAGAGTGCAAAAATAACATATACAGAATAGTATAAATGTTTATTTTTTCTTTGCGATTTGTCTGACTGCTCTGTTTTTACAATATAGAAAAGTGTGTTCTTTGAATAGGTCTAGTAAATATAAATTTAAAATTTTTCTACTTTGATGCAAACAGACCTAGAAAATGAAACCCTGGCTCACCCCAAATTGTTTAAAATTACTGGATGAATTTAACTGTAAATTGTGTTCCACAGTTTGATGCAAATGGCTAATGAAGTACAAAAAGCATTGTGTGCACTGGGGGTGGAAGAAGAAGGAAGGAAAATTCAAGCTTACCATTTTAACATTGAGAAAGCTTGTTCAAAACAAACAGAACTAAAAGCATTTGATTGCACCTTCAAAACCTTTACAAGCAAAATATTCTCAAGCAATGCCATCATACATCATCTACAACTGTAATCCAAGTTTCACAAGCATTATATATAAATACATCACAAAAGGTGCAATTTAGAATAAAATGGATTATGTACAAAATTAACATAAATTTAGTTCTGGGCAAAAGGAGGCACATTGCAATCTGTTTGAAAAATAACTTGATTAGGTATTATTTTTTTCACTTACACTAATTTACATTTATACAAATTTTACTGGACATACTATATTGATACACTAGAAGTAAGCTGAATGTCTGTACTATCTACATTTAAAGTTACTGCACTGACATTTATAAATCCAAGACCTAATTGTTAAAAAAATTGTACTTTTTAAATGAATGATGGATTCCCTTTTCAGATGCATGTGTATTTGCTACCCATACACACACGGAAAAGTATGTTATGTATACGGTGATACACGGAGAGAATAAAAAAAATCCCTTTTCGAAAATGATTGCTACTCTTTCTGGTAGACAGAATTAAGATGTTTAACAAAAATGCCTGCGAATTTAAACATGGTTGTTTTGTTTCCATTAATGTTAGAGCTTAACAAGTTCAGCTTGATAATGTGTTACATTATCAAAACAAGTGATTGGAGATCATTTGAAACAAATGCTAGAAAAAGTTCCCACTCTGGAACATTTCTATACACAGGTATATTATACAGTTATGCCACTCCCAAGGCGTAAACATGTCCATTTTTGATGGTGACCTTAATTCTGCACCCATGTACTTGTATGTCCTGATTCAAATGGTAGTCATCTACATAGCACTTAAAAAAAACAAAACAAGCCAGTATGACAGGAAGATTAGAGAAGCAATATCAAAAAAGATCAACTTTACATGGAACCTGGTCTCACAAGCGCTCTCAGAATAAAACTGATGCAGGTAGTTTAAAACCTCCGTCATGAACTGTGATAACTTTGTCTTATCCTAGTGGATACACATGATCTCACTTCCTGTCATTAAAATATACTTCCAGATTGGTTCTGGAAAGTCGGAAACATTGTAAACTCTCCTCAGAGTCAGTGAAAGGTTCACCAGGTAAGGAACTCACAAGGTCAAGCTCCATGACACCAGCTGGATGGGTAGTACTGCACATGGCTCTTTTCAAACCCAGAAGATTTGATTATAAACACCCTTAATATATCCTTTGCTTGAAAAACCATGCCTTGCCCTTCTGGCCCACTTCAGCCCGGGTCTTCAATACAGACCCAATAAGAAACATTTTAAAGTACTCCTGATGTGTTCACGGTCTGAATGCTTAAATGCTACAGAAGTGCTTCAGGCCCTTGCTGAATTTGGTTCTCAATGCAGATTTCTTACCTTTCTCTTGAAGAGGTGCTACTATCTCTGAATTTCTTTCAGTCAACTTTCTTGAATATACTGATACCTGTGTCCTTTAGGTCTGTTGCCATACAAGTCTGCTTTCTGACAGTGTCTATCCCCCCCACCCACCATATGAACAAAGTTATGTAACTCTATACATTGTAAATAATATATTATAATAATTTATATATATATTTTTAGGCAATTATAAGAGGGGGAGAGAGAGAGAGAGAGAGAGAGAGAGAGAGAAAGAGAGAGAGAATTTACTTTTACATATTGTCATAAGTAGAAGATGATTTAACTAAGATTTAAAAGACTCTATTCCTTGTTATAAAAGATTTTTTTCAGTATTATGCAAGTTAATTTAAAACAAGCACCAAATTAAAATGAAATATTATTAATAAATTCTCTGCTGTGAATCAAAGTGTCCCTGTGCCTTAAGTGTTCTATTCAGTCCAATTTATCATGGCTCCTGTGCAAGAGTCAGCAGTTCATAGCACAAGGGTCACTTTTGGACTTTCCTGCAGAGTTAATTACTTTCATCAAACAACGTCCAAATTCCTCCAGTATCATGCGCTCTGCTGCCGTCTTCGACTTGCCCATCTTCTCAGCCTGCTCAGCCTGGGCAAGAAGGCAATCACAAGTCGCATCAGCCACCTCCTTCGTTACAAATGTAAAAGGCAGTCTGAAACAAATACAGAAAACCCAGAACTGTTATCTATAATATTGCTACAAAACATGAACTCTGAGAAACTTTCTGAAGCAAAGACGACAAGGGAAACCTACTGGCTATTCTCTGAAGCAACCACAATACTTACTAATATTGTAAAACAGGGATTATTACACTTATTTCCATTTTCTCCTTGAAGATCCATGCAGCCTAACAGCTAACTTTAAGGCTACGCCCTTACGAACAGAGTAAGCGAGAGCAAGCACACGGTCCAAACTTCCAGTCACTGATGATTTGAGCAGGATGAATCAGCCCCTACAGCTTCTGAGACACATCTGAGATTGCCTCAAGTTGGAAGTGCTGAACAAGCCCCAGCTAATAGACAAGCAAGGAGAGAATGCCTTGACTGACAGCTTCATGGGTGCCTCCAACTCTGTATGCGTCAAGAAAGATTACAGAATGACCACACAGAATTTTCCACATCTTTTTGGTCATAGACAAAAACTGTAAATGAAGTAATTGAATTTAGTGCAAGTTCATCTATTCTTATAGTACAATATGAAAAACTACATTAAAACAATGTTCAAAGTTGCATGATTAAACACTCAAAAAAGTGTGGCAAATTCTAGGTAGCATATGTAACTAATTCTGCCCCTCCATGGACACACACATTGAGACAATATGCAACTATGCCATGGCAAACTCTCAAGTCCCACCAAACATTTTTCCTATGACTTTTGATGCATCTTGTACTTTTAAGTTCCATTTTCCTTACTCTAAGGGTGGTGACAGAAGTTAACAGCTAAAAACTTTCAAATGTCTTTGGAAGATTTCAAAGAGCCAGCTGTACCCACACACTTGCCCTTTGGAGCATTTTACTTTACTGCTTGTGCATGGACACAGGAGCTGAGGCTGGGCTGCACCCCTGCCCTTCCCTCTCTCCCCCTGCCCACCAGACCCCTGCTGCTATCAGGCCTTACAGCCCCAGTTCTCCCTGTCCCCGTCTCTGAAGGGGAGAGGAGAGGTTTGGGGGATATTCAGGAGGAGGGAACCCGTTTCAAAAAGTTACTTCTGCTTGTACCCTAAATTCATTGCCATAATGCCCAATACATCTGTATTGACTTACTTTGTATATGAAGTATACATTGTATATGCTTGTGTGGTATATATTTAGTAGAAAGATTTATATGACATGGCTTTTGATCTCAGAGCTCTGAGACTTATTCATGGGATAAAAAAACAACTTTATCTATGAAAGTAATTTAATTGCAAACTTAGGCAGCTTATTTCTGCTCAGACTTCTTCAGCTATTACTCAGGGTTAAGTATATGCAGTTCCTAGCACCAAGGGACACCAATCACAATTGAAGTCTCTGGTTGCTATAGCAATACAATATTAAACAGTATTAGCAATAAAGAAGTAGTGAAGACAAAGGTCAAAGGCTGCCATAATTTTAGCTTACTACGATCCAGCCTAGCAGGACAGCAAGCCAGTCATGTGCAAAAACAATGCTGAAGCCAGATTAAAAAAAACAAAACAAAACAAAACAAAGACGCATTAACTTACCTCCCCCCTCCACTGCTGAGTGCTGGTGTTGGCCTTGTAAGCAGATCGGAGATTTGAGAGGATAACTTTGTCTTTGCAGCTGTCTGTTGCTGCACTCTGACTTCTGCTGCATCTGCTAAGTGCATCAATGTCTTTCGCTCTGGGCTTTCTTCAAAGTTTTTACAGCCAATGCATTTACATATTGAAGAACACATGATCTTTGCCTGGAAGGAGAGGGTAGTTCACCTAACATATTACTTTATATCCCATGGCTGGCTCAAACTTCGCACATACTAAGACAGAGATACACCAAAATGAAAGGTGTTTACAATGCACATTTTACAGTGTAAATGTGAACTGTTCTGCAACTATGAAACAACTGTGTAAACCGCACTAACTAAATACAATTCCATCCTCATTTAGAGCAAAAATCAAATGAGAATGAGGCCCAAATTTTCTGGTTTTGTTTTTAAATGTGAGCCATTGAAACAAACTCCTGCATGAAGCAGTAGATTTTCCCCTCTCGAAACCTTCAAATTAAGAGCGTTTCAGATTTGAGGCACCCCTCCATAACTTATCTCAATTTAGCAGCACCCTAGCTGAGAACCACTGTTGTACTGACTCAGGCTACCTCAGTAGTCATCAACCAGGGTGCTGCCACTGTCAGGTGAAATATCAGGAAGTGGCTGTGGCAGAAGCAGGTCTTCCTGCTTGCATTCGGTTTCATCCGATAAGCTGAGACAACACAACAGAGGCACGCAGGGCAGTTTCACCTTGCAGTGGCAGTACCAAAGTTGAGAGCCACTGAAGTAAGCTGAGGCAGCAACAATTGTGGTTCTCAATCAGGGTGCCACTAAACCAAACGGACAGCCAGTGTAGGTTTGTTGCGGGTAGGTCTTGCTTGACCAATCTCATTTCCTTTTACGACCAGTGACCTATCACCTGGACAAGGGAAAAGAGAGTGATGTCATATATCTTGACTTCAAAAAAGCCTTTGATCTGGTATCCCATGATCACCTCTTGGCAAAACTGGCCAGTTGTGGCCTTGGGTCCACCCTGATCTGCTGGCTGGGGAATTGCTCCATGGTCAGACCCAGAGGGTAGTATTTGATGGAAACCAATCATCATGGTGCCCTGTGACCAGTGGGGTCCCCCAAGGCTTTGTCCTTGGACCCATATTGTTCAACATTTCATTAATGATGTGGTCATTGGAGTCAAAAGCGGACAAGCCAAGTTTGCCGATGACACCAAACTTTGGTGCAAAGCATCCACACCAGAAGACAGGGGGGCAATCCAGGCTGATCTGGACGGGCTCAGCAAATGGGTGGATGAGAACCTGATGGTGTTTAAAAACGCAAGGTTCTCCACCTTGGGACAAAAAACCTGCAGTAAAACTTTATAGGCTCGGCAGTGCTATGCTGGCTAGCACTACAGAAGAAAGAGACTTTGGGGTCATCACTGACCACAAGATGAACATGAGCCTGCAATGTGATGCTGCAGCTAGTAAAGTGACCAAAATGCTGGTTTGCATCCATAGATGCTTCTCAAGCAAATCCCAGGATGTCGTTCACCCACTGTATTTGGCCTTGGTGAGGCCGCAGCTGGAGTACTGTGTCCAGTTTTGGGCTCCACAATTCAAAAAGGATGTGGAGAAGCTTGAGAGAGTCCAGAGAAGAGCCACG
>JAGPOW010001338.1:75376423-75392750 GCA_030014935.1 Caiman crocodilus | reverse complement strand
ACAATTCAAAAAGGATGTGGAGAAGCTTGAGAGAGTCCAGAGAAGAGCCACGTGCATGATCAGAGGTCAGGAAAACAGACCTTACGACAACAGGCTGAGGGCCATGGGGCTCTTTAACCTGGAAAAGCGCAGGCTCAGGGGTGATCTGATGGCCCTGATGGTTTATCAGGGGTGACCATCAGTATCTGGGGGAACACTTGTTCACCAGAGCACCCCAAAGGATGACAAGGTCAAATGGTTATAAACTCCTGCAAGACCATTTCAAGCTGGACATAAGGAAGAATCTCTTCACTGTCCAAGCCCCCCAGGCCTGGAACAGCCTGCCATTGGAGGTGGTTCAAGCACCTACATTGAACAACTTCAAGAGTAAACTGGATGCTTATCTTGCTGGGATCCTATGACCCCAGCTGACTTCCTGCCCTTCAGAAGATCATCGAGTCCAGCCCCCCTACCCGAAGGTCCTTTCCAGCCCTAATGCCTATGAAATCCATGAAACAAAGTTATGGAAGCATTCCTTGAATCTAAAAAGGCTGAAAACCACTGACCTACAAGAAGGTATTAAGGACATGACAAAAACCAATTTCTGCAGAAGACATTACTTCAGACAGTCTGAATTTACCTTTTAATATAGAGTCATAATCAACATCTATTCAGATATATACAGGGCTACAAGCAAAGCAATCAGTTTCCAGGATAGGCTGCTATGTGCATGAACAGAATTGCAAGGCAAGGTTACACTCCAATTATATAAGGAGATTCACTTGCTATGCTCCAAAGAAACACTTGAGCACATTAACAATATCTAATATTTTGTTAGAAGATACAACTGTGAAGGATCAAATGTAAGTTTTACCATGTGTCGTAAAAGCCAAAGAGTATCTAGATACTAGGTACCAGACAAGTTTTCGGAAAATAAACAGTTTTAAAACATGAAATCAGTCAAATTGAAACAATATTTGACCAGCTCTAGTAGTCGTAGTCAACTAAAAGCACTGAAAGAGACAATGGAATGGGGGCGAGTTGCATTTTAAATAAATTGAGTTTTCATCTTTTAAGTCACAGAAATGCATCTTACCTCATAGCATTCACAATAATTTTTGAGACACCCCGAACGTTTGCAGTTACAACCTTTGCTATGCCGTCTGTCCGATTCCCCCTCCTTTCCTTTCCCTATTTTGGGCTTAAAGGCTTCAGGATTTCTGTCAAGGCAGGCCTGCAAATGTAGATGCGAAAGATGAATCAAACATATGGTATAGGATACAGAGGCATTAGGGCTGTGCAAAGCTTTGGTAGCTAATTTGATTCGGGGAAATTCAGCCCAAATCAGAAACTGAATCTCCAATTCTGAATTGAATTAGGAGACCAAGTATATTAAATCAATTCAGAAATGTTTCAGAAAAAGGATTCAGCCGATTCGGAGATTTGGCCGTGGACTAATGTGGATCCCCACTGCCATGCTGAGCAGGGGCACTCTGCCACGAGTGCCCAGATGCCCCAGTTGCTAATCCAAATCACCGAATCTCTCCAAATTAGCACCAGATTGATTCAGGACAGTGATCTGAATTGAATCACTGTCCTCCGAATCAGAATCGAATACTTCCACAATCGCACAGGCCTACAAAGCATCAAGACAGCAACTACAGCCAAAAAATTCCTTGGGAAAATTCAAGACTTGGTTCTCCTGAGCCCCAAGAGACATAGGTTACTACTTTCATCCTAACAGTGGAGGAGGATAAACAAGAGGTCAATTGTCCACTTTCAGTTGCAGTGATGAGTACAGTGAATTAAGTTTTGCTGACTTTAAAGTAGAAAAGACAAACTCACCTTTATAGCTTTTTGCCTATCGTTTTCATGTTCCAGGTTGTTATAACAATTTGTACAGTTGCAGTTATTGCAGAATTCACCATTTGCAAAACAATCACAATACCTAAAATAAGAAACCCAGAAAGTATTTAAAAACATGGCCAAAGATATCACATTATTCTGCCAGTAGTAGCAGCACAACACACTTGTATTTTAGTAGTACTATTACCCAATTAACCTTGACTAATTAACCAGGGTTTCACAGACTTTGTGAAAGTGAGTCTGAAGAAGGGATTTGAAGAAGGATAAAATACTGACATGTGACTCATGTCTTGTGTGTGACATCGTGAGAATGAAGAACAAAAGTTGCCTCTGTGAGAAGCAAGTTGTGTGTAATATTTATTACTCCCATTACTGTAATGTTTGAGCATCTCACCATCTTTACTTTACCTCCCAACTTTGTGAAGTAGAGAAGTATTAATTCCCATCATCCTTAAAATGGAAATCTGGACAAAGACAGACCAAGGAATAGGCTTTTTAAAACATGCAGCTAGGTACTCAGTGGACTATTTTTGCTTGCCACTTCCAGCTGAACTCAAAAAGTATTAGGATCCCAACCAGTTTAGGTGCTTCTGAAAATCCTACTGTATACTTATCTGTATCTTTAGGAGCTTAAATACTGCTGAATAACTGGTTTAGTGACTTGCCCTGGGTCACATGGGAAGTCTGTGGCAGAACAGGAACTGCCTCTGCAGGTCCTAACTAGTACTTTATCTACTGGATTACTGTGAACTAGTCCAATTGCTTTTAATTAGTTTTAGTATGCTGTATGAACTGATGCATTGTTTAGGCCAGGCATGCTCAACCCGCAGCCCATGGGCCAGATCCAGTCTATGAGGTTGCCCACAGGTCCAGACATTTGGCAGAAGGCAAGCTGGCTGCCAAATTTCCAGACCCACAAGGAGCCCCAGGCCATGCACGCTGCGTGGGGCACCAGATCCTGGCACTCAGGACCAGGTGGGGGCAGCACTGGGCCCCAGCACCACAATCCCAATGCATGGAATATGGGGAGCTGGTACCTGGCCCCTGGGGACCCAATCCCAGAGTGTGGAGGGTTGGAGCGGGCTGTTCTGAGCCCTCAGGACCCAGTCCCAGCATATGGGACAATGAGAGGGTGGTGATGGGCCCTAGAGCCCAATTTGGTTTATGGATCAGTGTCATGTCACTCATCTGGGTGTATAGGACCAGAAGGTGTAGGTAGACATCTTGAGCAGCACGAAATACTTCTCTAATTCCATTTTTCTATAAAACTTTATTAAGAGTGGTTGTCTGTTTTAATATTAATAGCTTTGTGACCAACTCTACCGATGGTGTCAGGCAAGTCCTTTAGCCTCTCTGTAACTATACTTCCCAGCTATAACTTGCCTATGTCATTAGTAAAATTTGTCAAAAATCACCTTGTTGCAAGCAGGAACAAGTACTACTGGTACAAATGGCTGCTTCACTAGTGCAAGACAACAATTCATAGTGCACCAGTGCTTGGCCATTGACGGCTATAACTTGAGCAAATTAAGAGATGAACAGGGCCCAAGTTAATTTCTGTACAGTACACTGAAGATGCATTGTGCTAAGTTAAAAAGTCATCATTTTCTACCCTTTAGAATTCACTGGCTATTTTGGAAACAACAAAACCCTCGTTTTTCCATGCATCTAAGCAGACATTTGGTGCTGAATGTTATGAAATAGCTGATGGGGAACTAAATATCTTCTAGTGCAGTGAAGAAATTCTAAGAAAGGAATGAATGTGCACATCAATATTATGAACATGACGTACTAAATTAAAAATCATCTCAAAATGACAAAGAAGGGACAGGTATGTTAACTGGGGCTCTTATTGCCTCCTCTGTCAGTAGCATGCCACTTAGGCCCTCTCTACATGTGCAGGTAAAGGCTCAATGAGATCCAATGTGCGATTCACACAATTGCACCTCCTGCCATGCCACATGTGTATGGCAGGAGGGGTGATTGTGTGATTGCACATTATCCCCTTGCACCAGGAATAAGGTGCAATGGGATCTACCAATCCTAGGCTCCCCTCCACTGGCAAGAAGCAGGCTCCTGCAGTTAGCTCCCAGTTGAGGGGCTCCCAACAACTGCAAGGGGATGCCATGTACCTCTGGGACTGGAGGGTCACTGCTGCAGCCATCTGCCTGCCCTGGGGATGTGAGAAGCCCCCAGACCCTGGGAATCATAGCAAATTAAAGCTCAGTAACAACCAGCTATGAAGTCGGTACATATTTTCAAAGTCTGACTTTATGGCTGGCTGGAGCTTTTCATTGTGCAATAGCTTTTTATGGCTACTTTGCACGTGTAGCTGGTGTCCAGGTAATTGCCCAATTAACCAGTTAATTGTGCAATACCTGCAATGTGTAGAGGGGGCCTTTGATCTCTTGATCATCCAAGTTGTAAGAACGCCCAGAATAAATGCCTTGTGAGGTCTTTTATTTTGCATCTGCTGGAAAGTTAAGACAAGACATCACTCCACCTAAACCTACTTATACAGACATTAACACAGGCATTATATCAGACCCTAACCCATTGTATGGGAGAAACTTCACAACAACATTAGAAATTAAACATTTTAAAGGCCTTGTCCATACTAGACTACTTTATTTAAACCTCCCACTGCTGTTACCACAGACAACTCCGCTAGTAGCAGTAGTGATAGGAACTGTAGTGTTGACAAAGATAAATCACTGGCACTTCTGCATCACATGGTTCAAATGCCAACATCCAGCCCAGCCCAACACACTAACCACTGTGACTTAAAAAGCAAGGTGGAAATTAAAAACAACACTAGGGCAATGTCAGCAAATTTCAAGGACAATGCAACATTTCCACTTGACTGAGTTATGGATCAACTGACATCCTAAATTGGAATCCTTTACATAAAAAAAAAAAAGAGGCCTCGCAGCCTGGTATTACTTTAAGATTTCTCTGTCATTTTTTGTGCATGTGCACACACACTACATATGTATATACAATGCTGAAGATTTTATCAGAGTATTTCAGTTATACTCACAGTTTCAAACACAGTGACTTTGTACAATTGCATGGCTTTCTGGGACGATTTGCAGATTCAGATGGAATGATTCTGGAAAAGAACCATCAAATTACAAGTTTCTTTTTCTGTATTAAGTTCAAGTTAACTGCCATTAATGGAACAGTAATTAAGTGAAATCCTATAAGCCAAGCTATACTTTTTCCCTCCAATAAGCTTTCATAATATTTGTCAAAGATTAAGAAACACAGCTATTATGGGAAGGATACCCTGTGAATCAAGAAAGAAAGGGGCTATTTGCCAAAGATCTGGCTGGACACTGGAACAGAATGAGAACTGAAAGCCAAAGAGAACATCCTAGGAGCAGAAGCGTTTACCAATCCTGCATCTGTTATGTTGCATAAAGGCCTCTCTCAGCAGGGATGATACAGGGAATGGAGAGGGCTTCATGATATTGCTGTTGTGCATCTGAACAAGCCCCACAGAGTAGAAAGATAAATGCAAACGGTGCCTCTCTCCAAACATATTATAGCAAAAATTAAGACAGAAACAACAAAAAGAGTTCTAGGGAGACCAACAAGAATCTGAGCAAGGAGCAAGCAGGGCAGAAACTGTATCATGTAGTTTAAAGAACCCCTTCTTTGACAGAGGCCAGCTTTACTATAAGAAGAACTCCTAGGTTTCTGGGATAAGTAATCTGATCTGCAAGCTGCACCATAACCATATTTAGTGCCCCCTTCATATAACGTATCTCCAGAAGATTAAAAGAACATATTATAGGAACGTTTTCTATATGAATTTGGGATTAGTTCAGAAAATAGTCCCCTCTCAGCAATAAACAAACAAATACATTTAAATGCAAGCCTTTCAGGAAAGGAAAAACTCAACAGGACTGGGCAGGGTTCTCCCTCTACCTACCTGGGAGGAGTGACTGTGGGGAGCAATGTTGTTTTTAAACATGTCCACCTTCACTGATGCATTACCTTGAAAACTAAGTCAACGTTATCAAGGGCAGAAGGCTGGACAGGTCAGCACCTTACCAAATAACTCAGTCATAAGCTTCCATAGGTAAACAGGCTACTCCATCAGATGCTATGGACTAGTTATAGACACCTACATTATTTACATAGATTTTGGCAAGTTCTAAATAACCAACTGTTTTACCAGATTTAAAATGCACCATGAAGAGTCTGTGACTGCTAAAATGCAAATATTGAATAATAATGGGCCAGTTCTCTGCTCAAATACCCACTAGAGGATATTGCAACAACAAAAAAAAGAAAAGGTTTAAGTCAAAGAAAGGTGTTCCTTATTCCAAAAAACACAGCAACAGTAGGCCACCCACCTGCCCTGCTGTCCCCATCAGTAACTCTGGAAATAAGGATTAGTCTGTCCCACATGAATGTACCAAAACTATACCAACATTTTGGGCAAGACTGAAGCAAGGTTTTGTCTGTTTAAGTCAGTTCAAGTCTCTTCTATACACTCACCCATTGAATGGCAGCCTTGCTTGAGTCTGGATACTAGATGTCCCAGTAAAACCAGTGTTACTTGCTATAGACACATATGACGACTGCTGTAGCTAACAAAACCAAAAGTAAATTATTTACAATATTCTGTACAAATTTTTACAGTTTCACTCACTGGACTTTGCAATATACTTTATTAGCCTCCCTTACGCTGTTTTGTAAACTATATATTCTTCTAGTCCCAATTTTGAGACTGGTTTGAATTATTCACAACTTACAAGACTAGAAGTAGTCTTAGGACTACACTGCAAAGGAGGCTGGAACTTTAGGTTCAAAGTTCTAGGTTAAATATTTATAAACTACTGATTCTTATATAATACCTTCACTATGAAGGATGCTAAAATGATTTGCCTATAGTTGATATGCAAGTTATCTAAAGGAATTCGTACACAGGTGAAATGCAAGTGAAAGTCTGGTGCCTAAAAATAGGCCTAACCTCTTCTATCATGGTCCAAGGTCAGTTAGAAATCAACTTTAATGAGACTAAGAAAATGCAACCAATTTGTGTTGGTTGTGTTATTTGGTATTTCCCTGCACGCTCTGTTATGCCAGTGCTGATCAGTTCTAGGCTGAGATTAGCTAGGTACAAAAATATGGAGGAGCAAAGTCTACTGCCATGGCCTTTTTAATTTTTTCACAGGGAAAAAGTGCTAAGAGTACATTAATTCACAAGACTCTCCACACGACTGCTTTCCCTTTCACACGCGTGCGTGCGCGCATGTGCGTCCCATTCTCAGGCCACACTTTGCTGAGATCTCACAACTTAACAACTTCTATTCAAGTATTTGAATGAAACAGTAACATTTTCTGAAGAGCTCAGCAGACAATAGTTCCCTGTGAACGCAAATAGGAGTGAACAGGACACCGACTGCTGCTAAAAATGTGACCACTTTATTTTGATGCCAATACAAGGAGGGGCTCAAAGTTGAGCTCCAGCTCTGGATGTAGAGTGCTTTTGAAAACCTGGATTACTGTCTTTTCCACTGCTTATTTGAACCAAAGCTGGCCTGTCCCCATGTCACTTTTCTCTTGGCATTTGCACACTACTATTTCATTTGTATTCTTTTTTCCAACTGTAAGATGTAGACCATTAGGGCAGAAACTATAAAACAAGGTGCCTGTCAACAACACGCAGGCCCCAGACAAAAAATAATCCCTGAATACATTGCTGGACTTTAAAAATGTTAAACTATGAACTGAATTTCTATTTCTTTTTATCCTAATATTTGATCAAGTTTTGCAATAAGTAATCACATCAATTCAAATGCCTAAGCCACAAGTGGGGATCAAGGCAGCAGGTTTTTACAAATGACACTACCATCTCCAGCTCCTTTTTTAATAGTCACATGCCAACAACATACCTGAGTAACATACTGGGCTGGAAGAACAGCATAGCCTACATTTCCTGTGCCAGGTGCTGGTGCCAAAACAGTACCCGGAGGGAGGTTAGTGAGGTTTGGTTGTATTTGTGGCAGTGGAGTGGCTGGCATAATAAGTCTTTGTTGGGGCTGACTAGTGGTAACAATCTGTGAAGATGGGTTGATTGGTTTGGGCACCACCTGGAAAAAGATACAAAATCCTTATGACATCTTCAACATATGGTTCTTTACCTTGTAAATGTGATTTTTTTTTAAATTCATTTTGAAGACAAGAGTCTGTGCAGAAGAGTGTACAATCATTCTTTATTTCCACCACTAGATTTCTTCTCACCTGCTCACTAGCTGAAATGATCCAAGAAGAGAGAGATCACATTGCACTCACCTGTTTGACAGTCTGTGCTGGTACTATTGGGACAGACATCCGCACTGGGGTTGCATTTACTACCACTGGTTTGGCTGTTTAAAATAAATAAACAAAACACACACAAAACAAATTAGTAAGGCATGTGATTACATGCCATCTGCACATTTAACAACAGGTCTCTTCCATTTAATTCTGTAGCACTTCCACATACCTAGAATGAAAAAAAAAATACCACCTTTGTGCAATGTGATAGATTTATTGCTTGGGTTTGTTTTTTTAGAATTGTATTTGGGTTCTTCACTTTATTTTATATGCTGTTACATTTTAGCTGTACATAAATCAATCCCATTTGTAATAAAAGTTAATGCAAATCAGTTCTCTTCTTTAAACTTCTTTGAAAATGGTCCAAATTTGTCATTTTCAAAACACATGACTACAATAAGCTATGGGCAGATGCTTCTTAGACCTCTCTTACTTCAGCCCCAGCTCTTAAAACACTTGACACCCATGAAAAGTACTACAGACAGTTACTCAAGTGCTCAACCAGACAAAAGTTTGGCTAAAGCTGTTTTCAGCAAAACCCAATTTTGATCTTTTATTTTTACTTTAAACAAAACATCCTAGATAGTCTCTCTCTAACTTGGATTTCCAACTTATTCCTTTTGTGCTTCCAATTTATGTCAACATAAAGTATTTACTATACTAAATATGCAGGCTTACCATCAGAATACAGTGCATAAATATAAAAATATTGGTATTAGTCAGCTGATGTGTACAACTCTCCTTGATATTATTGGGGAAGTCACATTTTCAATCACTTCTGTCCATTCTATCACCACTACAGTAAAAATGGCAGATATCACTGTAGTTTTATCAAAGGATCTCAAAGTGCTGAACAAACATTAACTCAATAATCCCGTCAGATATACGCAGACAGTCTTATTTTGATAGAGAGAGAGTAAATGACTTGTCACAAATCAAGCAGCAGGTAAAGTAACTGATATTCTCTCCTGGGAATAAATGTTCCTTATTGACTGAACAATGAGATGGCAGAGCATTTCCAAACACATCCCTGAAGAAGGGCAATGGATATGTAACATCCCAAACTCAAGGGGTATGGAATTAAATTTGCCCAGCTGGCAATTGCCAAAAACTAGAACAGGGGTGTCAAATTGAATCACCCCACCAGGCCAGATTCACACTGTAAGGAGCCTTGTAAACATAAAACCAAATAAATAAAATGCCATATTGATGACACCACTGACCTTGCTGAAGAGACTGCGTGTTGGTACTGGGATTTTGACTGGCTGACTGAGTTGAACTGTTGGCTGTTGTGGCAGTGACAAGCCTGACATAATGGAATTTGCTTCCAGGTACCTGAATCTGCTGAACATTGGGTGCTGTTGCCAAGGGAATGATGGTCTTAAATTGAGAAGTGCCCACTCCTCCTACAGTGATGGTCTGCACTGTTGATTTCACAGCCTATTATACAACATAGATAGTGTGGAGTCATTTATAAAGTTATAATGAAATTGCCAATATAGTTTCATTATTTCTATTCCTTGATTTACTGAGCGATTCATTAATTCTCAGAATACTCATGAAGAAAAGGTCAGTATCAGCATCCCTGGTTTGCAGATGAAGACAATATAGCATAAAAAGGTTAAGTGCTAAGGCCAGGAATGGGAGTCAGCAGTAGAGCAAAAGGGAACTTGGGTCTATCCTCAGAGTCCCTTATGCCAAACTCCCACAAACTCATAAGCAAAGTACCTGACCCCCAATTGAGAATCCCTGCCAAAAACAAAGCTCATTGTAGGAAACACAAGATCTTTTGCTTTATTTACATTCAAAATCATGGGGAAGAGAGGGAGACAAATCAATTCTGCACCTCATTTTTAGAAATCTGTGGTAGGGGTGCACCAATAAAGATTTTTGGGGTTGATACCGATAGCTGATTAAGGAGGTGTATCAGCTGACACTGATCCAATTTCTGATACCAGCCTGGCAGCTGGTAAGTCTGGTGTGGTGGAAGGGGAGTGGGGAGGGAAGGAGTGTGAGGGGAGCAGATCAAGGCCCCCCACAGCGAGAGAGAAGTGGGGCTGGGGCAAACACAGAAGGAGCCACAGCTAGTTTCGGGGGCATGGAGCAGCTCCTGCCACTGTGTGCCACTGTTCCAGGAGCCATTGGTCTGGCGCTTGCCTGCTGGTCCAGCAGTTCCTACTGCTTGTCCTGGAAGGCATGGGGGGTGCCCCCAGATCTGAGAGGCAGGGCAGGGTGAGCTGGGAAGAGCCCCACGCAGCTCAAGCCTGCCCTGTGCAGATTCAGGACAACCCTCCTCCCCCCACAACCCTCCAGACAAGCAGCAGAAGCAGCAGTGGGAGCCGCTGGATCAGCAGCTCCCAGACAAGTGACATAGCAGCAGGAGCCACTCCTGTCTTCCCTGTACCCCCTGGATGAGCTGTGGCTCCATCCCATGCCTGCCCCAGCTGGGCAGTGCTTTCCCCAGGCCCTGCCCCAGCCCCAGTCTTTCTTCACTGCAGAGGCCCTGATCTGTCCCCTGACACCCCTTCCCTCCCCCCACCAGACTTACCAGCTGCACACTGCTCCCCAAGCTGCCAGGCTGTGCTTCTCACTGCCTACATGCTGCGCTGCAGCTGCACACGCATGGGCATTTATCAGCCAATTATTGGCCACATCAGGCTAGTTTCCGATATGATCAATTTTCTTTACATCTGTGCTGATCTGATGTATTGGTGCACCTCTACTATGTGGGATTGGGAGTCCCCAGCTGTTACACTGTCACCACCACTCAATTCTGCATCTGTTAAGATGTCCTGTTCTACAGCCCACAAGAAACCATCCATCTGTCAGTATGTAGCCTTGAAATTGAAATGGAATGGAGGTTGTGACACTTGTGTGGGGAGGAAGACAGCGCGGGTTGGCTGACAAGGGGAAGTAACAGACTGAGAATATGGCAAAAATTAACTCAAGAAAAATCACTGGCCAAAGCCACAATAATGAACATCTGGAAAGGATTTGGTACATAATGTGACATCTCAGAGGACAGTGTACTTAGAGCATAAGATTTTAATTTCTGGGTCTTCCCAAACTACAGACAAATAGAGATCAAGTGTTTATTTTCTGGACACATTTACTACTCATTTGTCTTTGTCCCATGACTGCTCACAACCTTACCATCCTTCTCATTTCTCATGCCCCAAACTTTATTTTTCTTCTCTGCTCACATCTCAGCTTTTACAAATCAAACAAACAACTTAATTTCTTTCCAGTTAGCCACATTTATAAAAAGCCGTCCTACTTTACTTTTTAAAATCAACCCCACTGCAAAACTTAATTTGTACCATAAATCCCTCCCTCCCCTCCAGCTTATCTCCTCTTCTTCTACGTATTTAATTTTCAGCAGATAGATCTACACTCCTGTTCAAAAACTACTTCTTTTCTAATGAAAGAATAAACCTACTTATCTTTATTTCTTTTAAAACCATTTCATTGACCATATTTTTAAAAACATTTACATATTACAATGTCTATGGTCAGATACATCAACATCTGTAACCATAGTTACAGCAGAAGTAATGTTACCACAGAAAGAATAATGTGGACAAAGCGTTTCTTTCCTTCTTTAATGAGCGACCCATGTCACAGACAACTGGAGGAGTTACAAAATTTAAACAACTCTGTTTCAAGGGCCAGGGCCTGCCGAGGCCAATGGAAACCTCATGTCACTTTAAAGAGCTTTGGACCAGGTCACACAAATTTTAATATTTAGTTATGGCTGTCTTGTTGCTTGTGTAAAAAGATTTTTAAAAGGGTACAAGATTTAAAAAAAATTAAATCTAGATTATATTTAAGCCCTTAAATCACAGTTCAAATTCTTAAAATATAAATGTAATGGTAAGAGAAGATAATCAAGGTAAAGCTGTTATTGGTACTGTATTTGGGAATACAACAATGTGCCTACAACAAGTGCCCCCATCTGACCTGTCACAAGCCCACAACTTTCATTCCTAGAAGCCAAGCCTGTAAAATATTAACATTACTGCAAAATACAAAAGTGTAAGATTACAGAAGATGGAGATTATTACAGCTGTGACTTGGGTAAGGCCTTCTATAGTCTCTTATAAAAATAAGGCCATGAAATTTTCTAATTTAGCTCATGAGAATCAAATTCTTCAACTATGTACAGTCTTGGCTTTCTAAAAATCAGTATTAAAAAGTAATTCACTTATAGCTGGAGCTCTGAGTAACTGCCTCTGCAGATCCTGCCCTTGATAACATATACTTTAGTGTTGCAGGCCCTAGAAAAGCCTGAAAAATAGTAACATATTTACCCAAAGCCAAGACAACCCTGAATTTAAGACACCCTCCCCAATAATTAGATTCCATACATGGAAAATGTTATAAATTTTCCATGTAAAGTTTCTAATTATTGGAGAACAGTCTTAAAATTTGTCTCTACCACCACTGTTGTTGGGAAAGCAGCGGTAGGGGAGCAGGCAGTGGGGGAAAATGGAAAGTAGGCAGGTGGTAGGGGGCTGGCGGGAGAGGTGGTACAAAGCAAGCAGCCTCCCTTCCCTGTGCCCTGCAGCCCTGTCGTCTTCTCCCCCACACTGCTTCTGTGCCCCTACTGCAGCCTCAGTCCCACACCTCCCCTGCCCCCTGCTGCCTCTTTCTACTTACCTTTGCTTCTGCACCAGCATCCTGTCCCTGCTCCAGCCTGGGACATGGAGTATAGAGCACAACCCCAGCCAACCCCACAGCAGTGGTGTGGAACCAGCACTGCTGATACAGGGCCAGGCTGGGGCTATGCTCCATGCTCCTGTCTGGAGTGGTACAAAGCCTGCCAGTACTGGAGCAAGGGTAAATGGGAGGAGGGATCAGGAAAGATCAGAGGAAAAGGGGGAAATGGGGAAAGAGGATATGAGGAAGGGGTTTGAGGCAGTAGGACTGAAAATAGGACCCTCTGATCAAGGATCAGAGCCAAACCCACAGCAGCTGCCTGCCTCCCAGCTGCCTCATGCTTGATTCCAAGATAAAGTTTTTCCCTCCCTATGTTAAAATGGGTGGTGGGGAAACAAACCTCATCTTGGAATAGAATAAATACAGTAACTGTCAGCACTGCACAAATGAGACATTATACATCAAACCATTCAGTGTGATGACGACGACGATGACAGTAAAGAGCTGCACACTTAGCTGCCCCAAATTCTTTTCTTACTGCTACCAGCACCCTTTTTGATTGCTCAGGGGGCAAGATGCAGAGGCATGCACTCTCAGGAATGAATGATGCTCTTCAAAGGCAATTATCAGAGACCAGAATGGTTCAGTCCCAACAAAAACCAAGTCAACAGGCAGGATCTGATCTCACAATGAGCACCACAGACAGACCCCTGATCGTGTCAGGATAAGGGTCAAGGGCAATCAGCAAGTCATTCTTTCCTACTTTAATCCTAGGACTAAGAACTGTCAAACCTCAATACATTTTATGTGGCACAATAGCTTGTGTTCCCTCCAAAAAGCATGTCCGCATATCAGGCTATGATTCACTCTCTAAGCTCTTATTGACATAATATCCTGCAGCATACATTTTACACATTCATCTTCTGGTTTTGGACAGTTAAAATCCTGGAGAAGTTCAAAAGCTAGGTGGCTGAGTGCATTGGTATTTCCACCACTGTGGCAATCATATTAACTGCTACAAAATGAAGAGCGGAGATCCTATAATCATTATTAAAAATGATTTATACTAGTAGGGATGAAATTCTATAGCCATTATGAAAGCACAGATTATTCACAAAAAAACCATCATCACAAACTCCAATTGAGCTAGAGTTCAACTACCATCTAGAGCCATATTTATTAATGATCAGATCATTATATACAAGTCAAGCTATTCTGTTTCCATTACAAAACAAAGTCAGCTTGGTCAGTTACTCAGACAGGAGTTGGCAACCCGTGGCCTGCAAGCCAAATCTGACCTGCACAGAGATTTCATCTGACCCACCAAGCATGTCAAAAAATGAGTCAGAAATTTATATTTCGTGCTATTAGTTAAATTTTGTGCAAGAATGTGACACCAAATATTATAGGAAAGTGTGAAGGAAGGGGCCTCATGAGATCACTTAGTCCATCCCCAGCTCAAGGCAGGATCCTTCCTGACTAAATCATTTCAGACAACTGTCTGTCCAACCTGCTCTTGAAAGCTTCCAATGTTGGAGATTCCAGTTTTTCTAGTCAGCTTGTTCCAAAGCTTGACCCCCTCAGTCAGAAAATTCCTCCTAATTTCCAAACAAAATTTCTTCTGCTGCAGTCACTTGAGTCCATTGCTCTTAGTCCTGTCCCCAATAACTACACAGAAAACGCTAATCTCCATCTTTTCTACAATCACACTTCAGGTATTTAAAAACTATCAAATCACACCTCAGAATTTCTCTTCTCTAGATTAAATAATTTATATGTAGCTTCTTTCTTTCAGTCTTCCCTGAAGTCATGTTACCCAGACCTCTAATTATTTTTGTTGCCCTCCACTGGATTCTGTCCCAGACTTTCTTGAAGTATGGGACCCAAAACAGGACAGTATATCAGGTGAGGCCTCACCAGTACAAAACAGAGTGAAAGAATCACTTCCCTTGCTTTTTAAATTGAAGATTTTTTTTCGCAAGAAGAGTGCACTGTTGGGTTCATATTCAGCTTATGGCTCTCTGTAATCCCTGGTCCTTCTCTGCAGTATTGCAGTTTAGCCAGTCATTCCTCAGTCTACATTTGTGCATGCAATTATTTCAATTAATTAGATATTTTCCCACTAGATAAAAACTGCCAGGTCTGGCCTACCTGAGGACCAAGCTGTGTTAATTCAACTCCTAATGAAAGATCGTTGATTCCTGACCTGGACTACTGATGTTCTGTGTGCACTAGAGGTCAATCCTATACAGCATGTGGGCACACTATGCTGTTCTTTTTCAAAAATGCCTTTCATCCTGGAGCTTTGTTAAAGGGAAAGAGAGATGAACTCCCCCCAGCTGGGATGCTCCTAAGCAATGTATTTCATTTAAGTTGGTGATCAAGTCTATTGCTAAACCTAATGCAAAGGGTGGAGATATCCAAGTACATGATGAAGTAGAATTTGTCATTTTAGCAAGACAGAGTTAAAAAGACAAGCTTATAAGCAAAATGAAAAGAAAGTGGAAGCACCAAAGTGAAAGCACCTAGGATCAACCTATAAAGGTTTTGACACAAGTTTGGTAACACAGGGCAGCTACATATAAGCATCCTGCTGGTACAGAGTTCAACAATCTCTCCAAAATATAAGAAATTGAAACCAATACTAGACTTTAAGAAGGCCTTTGACACCGTCTCTCATCCCATCCTCTTCAATAAATTAAGCGACTGTGGCATTGATGCCCACACAGTTGGATGGGTAAAAAATTGGCTGATGAGGTGCACCTAGAGAGTAGTGGTGGATAGGTTGTATTCAGCTTGGCGAGATGTGAGCAGTGGGGTACCCCAGGGCTCGGTCCTCAGGCTTGCACTGTTTAACATCTTCATCAGTGACTTGGACTAGGAGGTGGAAAGCACGCTGTCCAAGTTCGCTGATGACACTAAGATGTGGGGTGAGGTGGATACACTTGAAGGGGGAGAGAGGCTGCAACTAGATTTAGACTACAAAAGTGGGCAGATGAGAATAGGATGGGGTTCAATGTAGACAAATGCAGGGTGCTGCACCTTGGAAGAAGGAATCCATAGCATACGTACAGGCTTGGGATTCCCTTCTTGAAAGCACAGAGGCGAAAGGGGATCTTGGAGTCAATAATGACTCCAAGATGAACATGAGCCTCCAATGCCAGACCGCAGCCAGCAAGGCCAGCCATATCTTGTCATGCATCCAAAGGTGCATCTCAAGCCGGTCTAGAGAGGCGGTACTCCCCCTCTACGCGTTTTTGGTGAGGCCACAGTTTGGTGAGAGAGCAGCAGAACAGGCCCTACAAGGAGACTGAGGGACCTGAACCTGTTCAGCTTCAGCAACAGGAGGCTGAGGGGGGACCTGGTGGCTGCTTACGAACTCAAAAAATCAGGGAGATCAACAGCAAATAGGCAGAGCCCTTTTCTCCCCAGCACCACCTGGGGTGACAAGGAACAATGGTCATAAGCTGATGGAGAATAGGTTTAGGTT